>JANIHY010000004.1:17962499-17977189 GCA_027479065.1 Erythroxylum brevipes | reverse complement strand
AAATTTGAGGACTATTTTATAAATTTAAAAAATTATCCAAAATGGTATTCGGTATTAATCGATATCGATACAATATCGTACCAGAATTTAATCTGATATCAAGTTTGATACAGTATTCATAACATTGAATACTATAGCATCATCATCACACCCAGGTTAAAATCCCACAATAAAGCAGAATTTGGAGAGGTCTGATAGTACAGAGTCTTACCCCAAAATCAATATGAACACAATGAGATCGATAGCACTTAGAGAAAAGCCTAATTTAAAGCCAACTATTTTGGTTCGTGTTTGTAGACCTCTCCACCTCCTCTCATTCAATTAAAAGACAGTGACTAGCGGCAAGCAATAAATGAAAAGTGGCGACGAGCAGTGAGAGGCAAATGGACTATGGAGGTTTTTGTTTTTTCTCAGACTCAACCAAAAATATTAATTTCAATCTTACTATGTGTTGACATATAGCAGAAAACAAGGTCCTTTTATTTAACTTAATAAAATAGTATGAATTTGGACAAACCAATTGTATCATTTTGAATTAGATCATACTGTGAAGTCCGAATTTAAAGTCTCAATCTGTTTCAAAGCTTAATCAATTCAGACTATTTTGGTTAATTTTGAACTGAACCCGACTAAATTGTCATTCTTATTTACAAATTTATTTATAAATTAATCAGGATTTTAATGCGGAGAATATTTGAGGACTGTTTCCAAATTGTGTAACTTGTTTCGTAGGTGGGTTGGGCCCTCAAGTAAGTCTCTTTTTCTTTGCATCACTTAAAAGGTAATCTTTTCCGTGCTATCAATGGCTGATTATCACTATTTTCCACATTTCTCTTCCATTTCCTCTGTCGCCCTCTTGCATGTCGGCTTTGGGTTTTTCCAGTACTGAAGTTCTGCGAATCTTTGCCAGGGAAGAAAAGACGACATGATTTAGACAAATGCTTTCTCCAGCTCAGCAGATGCTCCAAAAGAAAGAGATCATCCCTACGATACACTTTATTATCAAGAACACAAAACAGACGATAACAAAATGAGTAGAATAAGTTTGGTACATATGTTAGCAATTTGTCTTTCAATTTCTCTCAACAATGGTAATAACTATCAAATTATGCGGAAGATGCTAGTAATTAAGCTCGTAACAACAATAATATATGGAGTTAGGAATGTTAAGTAATGTTAAATATTAATACGAAACTACAATTATCTGAGAGTAGATGATTTAAAGACATCTTCTCATGAGTTAAAACTATCTTATAATACCTCGCAGGTTCAAAAAAATAAATAAATACGGTTACTCGAGAATATCTGCTGATCACTTACTGATTGTTTGTCATATCGTGCATCATAACAAATCAATAAGCTGGCAACAACTATTCTCTACGTACGGACATCACAAACAGATGTGTATCTGTCTAATAATCATCAAAAGAATGTCCGGAATGAAATGACACGCACATCCCAAAATTTTATTCCCTTTCAGCTTACATTATTAAATGGAAAAGACCAGTAAAAAAAGCTTGTGCAGCTCACCACCCTGAGTGGCATCTATAAATAGACCTCAATCGGTGTCAAGTTCATCATAGCAAAACTTCTACACATCTCTCAGCAACTTCATACACTAATACCGCCAACGCAGTTTTACCCTTCTTAACTATGGATATTGTGAAAAGGTTGGTTGCTGAAAAGCCAGTGGTAATCTTTAGCAAGAGCACTTGTTGCATGAGTCATTCCATTAGAGCACTGATATGTAGCTTTGGAGCTAATCCTACAGTTTATGAGCTGGACCAGATTCCAAATGGACAACAAGTCGAGAAAGCACTACGACAATTGGGGTGTCAACCAAGCGTACCGGCGGTGTTCATCGGAGAAGAGTTTGTTGGTGGTGATCAGCAGGTGATGAGCCTGCAGGTCAAGAACCAGCTAGGCACAATGCTGAAGAATGCTGGAGCAATTTGGATTTGAATTAAACAGCATATCTCAATAAGGTCCTTTTGCCTTTTTTTCCCTGGTGTAATATAGTCTATAGGTACTTTATATTCTATCTAACGTGAAAACTACTCTTTTGGTGTATCCTTCCTGATACAAACTTGGAGATTATTCTTCATGCTAGGCTTGTATCTATAATAACTAAATTACTAGAGCACTTGGCTACATGTGTAGTATCTGCCTGCATTTAATAAAAACATATTTTAGCTACTGCGGATGGTTATGGTTATTCTCAATAGCCTCAGAAATTGATTCATCCTTCGTTTTCTTCTTCCTTCTACTAAGACTACTATATTGAATGGCGACGATGGATCAATCTAATTGTTGATGATAATAAAGCCTGCAACTCCTCATTAAAATTTTTGATGATCAGCGGTGGCAGGAATTGTACGTAACTACATGTGAGAGTATGTATGCAAATTTTGGGTATACGTACTTGCGATTCTGAAGATATCCTTAATGGTATGCTATTAATTCAATCACTTACCAGTTTTAGGCATCCTGGCATCGACAGGCCACTAAACAACTAGGTCAGGATGCCTAAAATGTAAGCTGAGCTCTTTGCAAGTGGTGTTGACGATTGACATTGACAGTCATCTCCACCAGTATAAAATAACATGATCATCACGTGTTAATGGCAGATTCGTTAGTTCATTGACACATTTTCTTCCCAATATTGTACGTTAATTCCACCCCATGTAACGCTTCAGAGTTATTAAGGCCATATTAGCTCCGGAAAAGCAACTTTTTTCTTCTAAGCATTTCTATTCTTTTCAAGAATCATAAATTTTCATACATCGATATGTCACAATTACTATTCAAACCTCCCGCGAATTAAGTTGATCCAACTCATTTTAAGAGTGTTATAATAAATACTCTAATCTTAAACATTTTAATTAAATAATGTTTAGAACATAAAATAAACTAAAGTTTTATCAAAATCTGAAACGGCTCGAATTCATATTTGACGTCATAATGCTATTCACTGCCTCTATAGTCTTGTTTATTAGACTCAGGAGTTCACTTAACATCCGCTCACTCCCGGAAGATAATGCCTTGCTAATCTATATAGTATTAAACCTCAAGCAAATAATGTCTCTCTATATAATGCAAGCCATTTTTTTCCATAAGAAAAGAGATTAGAAAAACAGAAAAAAAAAAACAAGAATTGCACATAAAGAAGGAAGAAGGAATAGAGGAGCACGTGAATAAGCAAAAGAAGAAACAACAGCTCAGGCCCTACAGATTCCCATACGATCCCATTTCCTTATCTTAAGCAATCCCAACACCTATTCCTGGATACCGTTCTTGTTATCCTTTGTTTCTTCCTTTGTTCATATCCTGTTTGTACCCGATGAATTGACTTCATATAGAGGAATTTTTGTCCGTGATTTGCATATCTTACTGTGATCACGATAGGCAATTGACACTTGCAGAGCTCAAGGATTTTTCTTTCAGGGGTTGTACTTTGGAAAGGAATCGGATCGAACTAGATCGCTTTGAGGGCAAAAGTCTAAAGAAAGCCATGTCTAAATCATATTCTGTGATGCCACGAACCGCTAAAGTCCGCTAGACGACAAATCAACATGTTCATATCCATCCTCGCCTGTATGTTATTATCCTTTTGAGTCCGTCGTGTCCCGCGTGCAAAATATAAGGAAAAAATAATATACGGTTTGGTATTGAATTGATAGACTTTCATATTTTCATTGATGAGGACGGCAATATATATAAACTTCTTAGTGTATTCAACTCCTAAAAAAAAGCTTATTTCTTATTATTGAACATTTAGATTGCTGAACATTTAAAATTAAAGATATAGATTAACCATATATAAATCATAATCTAATTAAAGATACAATTCATATAATATTAATATGCCTCCTCAATAGTAATTGCGAAAAGAAAGTCAGATCTTAATTAATTTAAAAAACTGAAACTAAAAGCAAAATAAGACTTTGTAAGTGCTTCCACTACTTCATCAATAGAAGAGACATGGACAATATGAAGAGCATCAAATTGAACATGATCTTGAATGAAGTGAAAGTCAATGTACCTGTATCATTCTTAAATGGAACATAGAATTTGAACACAAATGTGTAGCACTAACATTATCGCAATAAATGATAAGTGTGTGGTAAAGTAAGTTTTGTAGCAACAATAGGATGATATTTAGCCTTCATAGGAGAGGAAGCAATAGTATTTTGTTTCCTCGAACTCTAATAGATAGGATTGCGTCCAAGATAAGCAATGTATACATATGCTGAGGAAAATTTATCTTTATTTCCAATTATGCATCAAATAAGGCATAAAGAGACAATGGAGAATCATGATAGAGAAGTATACTATATATCATCTAAAGTACCACATAAATAGTGGAGAAGATGCTTGACTAGCGTACAATGATCTATTGTTAATTTATGCATAAACTGAGATAATTTGTTAATTACATAAGAGATGTTTGGAGGACTAAGTGATAAGTATTGTAGACTATCAACAAGAGTGTGATAGTTGATGGGATTAGAAAGTGGTGTGCCAGAGTGTAAACTAATAGATACATTAGTAGGCAACACAGTAGCAATAGGTTTGGCGTGCAACATATGAGCTCAAGTGAGAAGATCCATAATGTAATGTCATTAAGATAATACAATAACATGTTGATCAGGAATAACTTCAATACTGTGAAAATATGAGAGAAGTATAAGATCCTTAAGGGATAATCATGTAAAGAGCTAGTTTGAAAACTGATTGAATAAAGGTGGATTATCACATTTGAGTATAATATAATCAACATAAATAAGGAGATAAAGAATATGAGTACCATTATAAAGAATAAATGGGAAAATGTCAACCTGATAATTCTGAAATATAACATCACTAAGGTATTGGAATATCTTATGGTACCAAGCTTGTGGTACTTGTCAGAGGCCATAGATGGCTTTTCCTTTGTGAAGATTACAAATATTTATAGAGTGATCATAATCAATAAAGTGGGAAGGTTTGGCTATATAAACATTTTCTAAAATCCATCCCTGTAGAAATGCATTATTGGCAACCCATTGTCGAAGAGACTAGCCATCACTAATAGCAATACTTAGAATAAGTCTGACAGTAGCTAATTTAAGCATTAAATTGAATATATCATGATAGTCCAAATAAGTCCTTTGATTAAAACCTTTAGCAACTAAGTTAGATTTAAATGTGTTAACAGAATTGTCAAAGTTTCATTTGATACAAAAAAACTATTTGTAACCAATAATATTAGAGGTTGTAGTAGGTGTTATTAGCTCCCTAGTACTATTATGGACTAAAGTTTTATGCTCATCTATCATGGCATATCGCTAATTAAATTCTTTAAGATATTAAGTCACAGATGTAAGTTCAATATTTGAGGTGGGATGAATATGAATATAAAGGTTAGCTTTTTGTAATAGCTTGAAAATGTTGTTTTTAGTACATAGGGTCATATGATGTTGGTTTGAGGTTAGGTAAGTTTTGTCTGTATTTAATTGACATAAGGATGTAAATGGGTTGGAATGGTTGTAATGGAGTCCTTAGATGATTGAGAAGTATTTGTTAGAGTGTAGGTAAATGATTAATGCAAGATGGAAATTTTCTGAGAGCATACTTCAAATAAAGGATATGAAGGTGATTGCAAATGATGAAAAAAGGACATAGTAAGAATAGGTAGAACCTAAAAAAAGGACATAGTAAGAATAGGTAGAACCTAAGTGTCAAGAGTGGTGGACTTGGGGTGTGGTAAATGAGAATGTAATGATTTATAAGAAAATTGATTCGATAAATTGAACATTATGAAAAATATAGATCTTATTGATGGATGGTTGGAGACATATATAAGCACTTTGAGATAATGAATACCCAAGGAAGACATATGATTTAGATCGAGTATCAAGTTTATATAAGTTGTATGTTCAAAACCAAAGGTAATATAGGAACCCAAAAATTCCAAGTTTGGAATAATGAAGAGATGTACCAAAAATTAATGAATACAGGGAAGGAAGATTAAAAGCAGTAGTAGGCATTTGATTAATTAAATAGACAATAATAGTAAATGCATGAGATTAGAATAGCAAAGGAAGAGAGACATGGGAAAGTAAGGTGAGATCAGTTTCGACTATATGATGTCATGTTTTTAAGTATCCATTAAGTTCATATGTGTGTGATGAAGTGGTGAAATGATAATTGTCATTGGTTGTTAAATAGTCTTTAAGAAAAAAAAATCACTTATATTTAAATAAATTGTAACAATTTGGTGTTGGAAATGGTTTTTTATAAGGCCTTTAAAGTGTATAAAGATTTCTTTAACCTAGTAATTTTGTTTTAAAGAGTAAAGCCAAATATATTTGGTAAAATGAACAATAAAAATGACATAATATTTAAAACCATCATGTAAAATGGTCGGTTAAGTCCATATATTAGAAAAGATAATTTAAAAGGGTGAGAACAAATAAGAGTGGATGTAAAGAATAATAACTTGTGGATTTTATTGCAATAATGTCACAGTTAAATCATAGGTAGAAAGCATATGTTTTAAAATAAGAAAGGATGGATAACCAAATATATGGTGCCAACTTAAGGTAGTGCCTTTGATATAAGAAAATGCAAAAATAGGAGATAATACTGACTTAATGGCTAGGCACTGATGCACTTTATTCATAATGATTCTCTATAAAAGAGTTTTATGTGTGCAAAGACCCTTTATCTGAAATAAGGTAAGTAAGAATTTAATTGATACATTATTGGTGGTGAAGAATTAAGAAATTGAAAATAGGTTTATTGTCATGTTTAGTTCCAAAGCCTATCATTTAATATAAATGTAGTTATAAGAGTGAGAAGAGAAGTGGAACTATTATGTCTAATGGAAAGAACTATTATCTCTAATCATAATGTCGTCTGAACCAATATATAAGGCATTCATAAATAAGTTGCCCAAGTCTATTGTGACATAAAGAGAAGCACCAACGTCAAGTAACTATTTTCAGCTGTTGGTTGCAATATTGTTAATAAAATGGGCCTAATGTTGCCAAAGTGTTATTGGGATTCTTCATGGTGGCATATAACTTGTGTTTGGTTATTGAATTGGTGCCAATTATAATAATTAATAGTTGTTAGTTGTGTGTCCTTGTATATCACAAAGTTGATAATAGCCTAAGTATGGATATTGTGGATGATCTTCATAAGGTTGTGGGTAGTTAGAGTCCTTGTATATTAAAGAACAACTAGAAAAATTGCTTGATGAATAATAATATAACTAGGAGAGGAAAAACATCAATTATTGGTAAAAGACTATAGGCACTAATGCAAGTTTATTTGACTGGTTGGGTTAATAGTAGCTAGAAAGTGACTTGATTCTTTAAGTTTCCCTTATAAAGAAGATTCAAATATTAAAAGCTTCTCATGAATTTAATCAAATGATATGGACCTGTCATGAGCTTAAACAACTTGAGTGAATTTTTAGTAATCATCACTCAATTCATCTAGAATTTTCTCTTTGTGATCTTTTTCATCCATTGGTGTACCAAGGAAAGTAAGTTCCTTCACATGAGCTTTAACAAACTGTATAAAATTAATGAAATATTTTGATAAAATGAAATGATTTTATAAATCAATAGATAAGTACATACTAACTAAGGTAAAGGGAAAGCTTAGTGTTGATAATAAGTATAATCGAAAAGGAACAAATCGCTAGTAAGAGTAAGAGTCCAACTATAATGTAGCCTAGTAAGAGAGTTTATACAACTTCTTGGACTTAGATGCTAAGGCTTGACCTTTAGATAGAATAACCTTTATCATATTGACATGAATGATGCTTAAGTTTGGAGACTCTAACTAGTGGAAAAGCTATTTCTACACATTAGATGTAATTGATGCATAAGTATAAACTCCCTTGTTCTGAGCTTTAAATCCTTCAGTAAATCATAATAGTGGTTCCTCATGTTTTTAGAGATTTACTTTCTATTAAAATTAGAAAACTAATAGTACTTATGGTGCCTGTATTGGTATTTTTAGGAGAGTTTTGACTTACTTGATATGACCACAGGAAAGTTTGATATAAATGTTTGCTAATATTTTCCATGCTTTTTATGATATTTTGTCTTAAGCAAACAAATGATATAACTGTAGAAAAAAGAGATCTAATAAGAGCATTGAGTACAAGTTGATCCTAATGAACCTATATATTATAGGTTGGGTTTGGTGCTCTTAAGTTATTACTAGTGAGAGTGATAGGAGGGTAAGGTTTAGAAGCATCAATGTACTAAATAGATCAGACTTAGTAAATAGAGTTTAAAACTGATGTTTCCATAAGACATAATTATTGTAGGAATTGAAGAGGTGCTTAATCTAAGATTTATAATGATGAGAGTCACTATATTGAAGAGTGGTAGATTGGATACGCATCAAATGACCATAGTTGAATTAGTTCAGGAAAAAAAATCTTTAAAAGTAATTGGAAAGAAAGAAAAGAGAAGGCAACCATGATACCACACTATATAGTTTATTATTTATAGGTTTCATATTTTCATTGATGAGAATCAAAATATATATACAAATCTTATTATACTTTATAACTCATTCAACTCTTGAAAATAAGATTACATCTTATTATTAAGCATTTAGATTAGTGAACATCTAAAAATAAACATAGGTCAACTAGATATAAGTTAAAATCTCGTCACCTAAAATTAAGGATACAACTTATAAAATCTTAATATAAATTATATCCTTTTAAGTGGAAGATCTTTTCTATTTCAACAATTAAATAAGATATTAATTATAAAAAAAATTCACCAAGAATGTATATAGTATTCAACAATCAACTTGTTAAAATTTTGTTGATATCTATTTAAAGGAGTAAGCATTAAATTTTAATAACACTGTTCTATATAAACCTTTTTATTTGTTTAACACTCTAAAAAGATTTTAAATCCAAATAATATCCAAATAAGCAAGAGTATATGCACAATTGAGTTGAGGTTTGCAGAAAAAAGTAGTAATCCTTATAAGCAAATAGAAGTAAACAAATTGATAATCAACAAATTATTGTCAAGTAGATCACATTAATGTAATCTAAAATAATAATTTAGTTTATTGACAAATATACTTTCATAGTATACATCATCTTATACTAGGAAACAAGCATTTTTATCATCAAATATCATATTCAATATGAACAAAACAAAACAAAAAAGATATATGAAAAGCATTCTTATAGTGAAATGATTTAAATAGATTACTGATGTACATGATTTATAATAAGCCTAATAAAGATATAATTCATCTCACCATCATTGTCATACCTTGAGTCGACACTAATTCAGTTGGACCTATGATAGGCCACCATCCAATATTAGGGCTTAATCTTTTAAGTTTTACTATTGAACTAAGAATTTTAACATGTTAAATTCATACAATTAAATAGAAAAATCATAACGAATATTTTCCTCTCTTTAATTAGAAATATTTCTATTTTCAACTCAATGAAATCATGCTCAAATTTTATGTACGTCCCCAATAAGCATTACATGCTCTAGTTTTTGAAAAATACACATAGTCGAGTAGTATATACTAACTAGATAAAAAATAATATAAAGGTACACTCGTTCCATTCTACATGTTTTCTATAATTAATGCCTAAATGACAACCAAATTCTCCATAATACTTATCAAGGAAAGAAGACATTTAAATGTAACATTTTAACATAAACCAAACATAATTAAACAATGCCAACTAATAGATGAACCAAATATATTTCTAAGGTAGGCATTACTAATTTATCTTAGCCAATAGACTCATACTCATATGGATCTAACCTCGATTTATCCCAAGTAGCATAATGATACCTACATCATTCTAGCCCCAGCTAATTTGACCCTTGCAATAAAATGGTACTCACCTCATTCTAATGTTTATCACGGGCTCCAGTCAATTGAACTACTCACTGCACCTGATTCCTTGACACACCTTACAAAGGTGTATACCAGTCACCTTTTTTTAGGGCCTCAATTCACACAACAACAATATTTAATCATACAACACACAAAATCATATATGACACACCATTTATGAAAATGCTTCCATAATTTAGTTTTTAGTTAGTTGTAGCTATTCCCCAAGTTAGGAGTAAAGTTGCATACTAATGGATCTCTCCATATCCTATGTATAAATGAGACTTTCACTAGGTTGTTGTTGTCATTGTTGTCGTAAGTGGTCCCCAACACCTAAAATTATGATTCATATATCTATTAATTTGTAATGTCCACAAATTATACAAAATACAAGAAGTTTCACATAATCAAACCTTTACAATTAATAGTTTGATGAAATCGTAATTATGTTCACCTCAAATTAAGGTTCTTTATCAATCTACCCAAAAAATAAAAAGTGAATATTGTGAATAATTAATTAAAACTTAGTAAGATATTTAATATATATAGTTAACATAATAATAAACTTAGAAAACTTGAATTGGCATATACTACTAATTTTCATATGAAAGGTATCTTAAATTACTTTTTTGTGCTTGAAAGATTTCCAAATAGTGTCTAGATCTTAATCACTAATTTTTAAAAGTAATCTTTAAATAATCTAGTCAACTAGTTTGAGACCTTAGTCGACTAATATTTCTTAACACCTATCATTGATCTCTCTATAAGGTAAAATGGTAGATTGATAAGCCTAAATTAGTGCTAAGTTTCTTTTTATGAATTATAGATAATTATTTTAATTTTCTATAACATCTTATATCACTTAAACTCAATATTTCTATCAGAAGTTATGATTAAAATACTAAATTGTGTTCAATTGTGATAGCAAAATAAAGTGACATGCTTTTTCACTAAAAATTCCCCTTCTTCTGTAAGTGTTATCACCACGATTTATTGATCCCATATCTTTTAAAAATCAAATATCAATATCCAACTTAATTAAAAAATATTTAAAAAAATTCTGAGGTGTTAAGTTCTATCAAATCATAGATATAAAAATGTCAATATTTTAAGGTATGATATTCTCTCTCACCCTTAAAATAAGTTTTTCCTCAAAACTTAACTCACCTGAAAGTATAAAGAAGTTACTTGATACCCCACATATAAGCCACTTGGATAATGATTCACTCATTCCACTCACATTCTTTCCACCGTACCCTAACCTATATTCTGATATCATTTTGTCATGCCTTAGGTTTAGACTTACACATAACAATTTTAATTCATAGTTAAAAAAATCGTATGCTTAAAAATAAGTAGTCATAAATTAATTAGTAGTTTTTTATAGGCTTATAAAAGCTTTCATTTTTTTCCTCTCCTTTCTGATAAGGGATTATGATAACTATGTACTATGTTGGTTCTTATAATCTCTCTTCGTTGAAGCCTTGGTTTTTTGCATTAAGAACCAATCCACAACATAGATTCTCTCCTCTTTTTATGACATAGAACTGGTTAGAAGTTTGTTAGTAGTCATCCATTACTTAAGACCTTGCTACTAGCAACATATTTGCCCATATAGTCTCAGCCTATCATACTTGTAAATTTTTGTATTCAAATACCATCGTAAGGCCTCAAGTCTAAAATAGTCCAACAACAACTCCAATTTGAGTTAAAGATAATAATATAGTCGAAAATAGATAGATAGAAATTTGATTAGTAGTCTTTTCACAGATTTATAGAAGTTTTTGCATCTCCTTTTCTTTCTGATATGGGATTGTTATATCTATGTCCTATATGGGACTACTAATTAACTCTCCAACTAACTATTCATAAGTATGTGGTTCTCTTTAAGTTCAAATTGAATTTGTTGTTGGTTCAGTCTAGACATAGGGCACTATAAATGATATCAAAGCAAAACTTGTATTAGTACAATGTTGGCTCAAGATAATAAAGGCAGACTATGACAAGGCCTTGAGTAACAGATGACTTCTAACAGACTTTTAGTATGGTCCCATATTAGAATAGGAGTGAAGATTATGGGTTGTAGATAACAAAACTACAGAACACAAGACAGAATTTGGTGAAAATCTTCGATGCCCAAACTGTGGGCTTTGCCTTCAATATATAGAATATGTACAAATGATCTAATCCCGTAATTCTAGTTACAGCAGATAATATTCCCTAATTATTGTTGAATATTCTAATCTAAAGATGGTAAGTAATTACAAAGAATATTACAGTGATAAGATAGAATCTGAACAGATATCATTGACATCATTTGGTAGGATTGGATGAGACTTATATTTCAGTAGTGATGTCTTCAAATGTGTAAGGAACTTCCCTGTTTATAGGTCCCTGACCAGGCCATGATTTGTTTATCTGGTTGGCCAGTCCTTTGATGGATGGAACTTATTCCTTGCTGAATGAATTAGGATTAAGACCTCTTAGAGTGGCAACGTTCAGAAGACTTGAGGAATTGAAAGGCTTCTGATATAGGGATTGGAGGGATGAAAATGAAGTTTAGAAATGACGTGACAAATTTTGATGACATTTAGGCCTGCTGAGCAGGTGATTACTCTTAAAGGTGAAAGCCTTGGCCAATCTGCTAGTTGAGACTAATTCAACAAATATCATCAAGCAATTACCTTTTGGATAAGAAGCTGTTTGTTGTAGCTAAGCGATAGTTGCTAAATGTTGATTCTGTGGCATCATTTATTTTGCATCGATTTGGTGATTTCTATTTAACTGTTGCCTTTAGATGATATATACTTGACTGAAATGATTGCTAGAGGCAACTGTCATGTAGGTGTTTCATTCTACGAAAGAAGCACTTTAGGTTTAAGATATAAGAAAATATTTTGTATGTGTATTATATATTAGACGGTTGGTTGCTAGTTAGTGCCTGCTGATGGGACAGTTTTGAAAGGGAAAACTGCAGCATGCTAGATGTGTGTAAAGCAGGGGAGAGCCTCTAACAAAAGCATTAAGCTCTGAAGAATAGTGATAATTGACTTGATTGATGAGTAGCTAATGTTCAAAGTTTATATGATCTACAATTGCCAATGTGTGACATATAATATAAGAACGAAACGAATACTACCAGGGTAAGACTTCCAGTTTATTCCACTTGAAAATTCTAATAATGATCCTATAGTTAAAATAAAACCTTACAAACACCCATACTGATAAGGACAAGAACAAATACTGCCCCGTTGTAGAGGCAAGTAGGAAACTGCTGCATGTAGAAAAGTTCATGGGCATAAAAGTGTTCTCTGAGTATGGTTCCCAACTGTTAGAATCAACTGTTTCAAGCTATCATTGACTTGAAAGTTTTTAGGACAGTTCATAATGTTTCCAATTGCATCAAGTTTGAATTGGCTGTTGGAAATTTTTAAGATTCTTCCTTTTCTCTGCCTTGATTCCAAAAGGTCCAACAACTTAAGATATATCCATTGTGACAGTGCCTTAGTGGTCCTGCAAATCTCTGTAAGCTGAATGAGACTGGTTTTTATGTTGTGGATTTGTCCTTGCATTGTTTTGTGTATGCAGGTACCCTGGCACGGGGGAGTATGACAGGTTTTACGAAGAGGGTGTCTACAATTGTGCAGGATGTGGGACTCCTCTATATAAGTCCACAACCAAATTCAAATCGGGTTGTGGTTGGCCAGCTTTCTTTGAGGGTCTCCCCGGAGCCATAAATCGCAACGTGAGTCTTGCTCTTTTGTACTAGTTTTGATTTGTGGTTTAGTAGGTTATGAACTACTAAATGAACATGCTTATATGAAAAACTTTGACAAAATTGAGAATCTTTTATTGTCAGCCGGACCCTGATGGTATGAGGGTTGAAATTACTTGTGCGGCTTGTGGTGGACACCTGGGGCATGTATTTAAAGGTGAAGGGTTTCGTACACCCACCGATGAACGTCATTGTGTGAATAGCATATCGCTCAAGTTCACTCCTGCTAATCAAAACCTACAGTAATCAGTTGTCAACTTTCAGAAATTCAGAATACTCTGTTTACCTAAATAAAAAAGAAGTTTAACATAACTTGGCATCTGTGCTCACTTGTCCTTGTATGCTACGCATTATCTCAGTGTGTACAACATGGAGATGGTTGGTTGAAGAGTTGGAAATTCCATTAAACCATTATATTACAACTGAATGAGATTGCTGTGCTCTTGTTATTAATTTCAAGTATGTAGGTCACAATGGTCTGGTTATGGAGCCAGTAACTGGAGCAACTCTGATACAAATTAAATTGCATATGACGATTAATATAATTTGTGAAGATACTTGAATGTAACCTATGACTGCTTTAATCATAAACTGGATTTATGGGAGAATTGCTATGCAAAAGTTACTAAGTTGAAACCTTTCATCACTTCTTACAATTTGTGATAATTATGTGATTTTATTTTTATTACATTATGCTTGTCGCTGTTAATTAAATAAAGCTTATCAAAATTTTAAATATAAACACGTCTTTTTTTAGATTAAACGTTTTATAAAAAAATAAATATTAAAGAATTAATATTTTATATATTGTGATAAAAATATTGTCCTACAAATAAACTTTAATATTACATTAAGTTTTATTATCTATTTATTTATTATTCATTATTACAAATATAATGAATGTGTTATCAAAATTAAATAATATTATTTAAATTATTTCTATAGCAAAATGTTTTGTTGACTTAGATACATATGACAATAATATATTAATCACTAAACTAATTAATAAATTAAATTATCT
>JANIHY010000004.1:17858592-17870728 GCA_027479065.1 Erythroxylum brevipes | reverse complement strand
AATATTATTATTAGAATAAGGAGAAATAATATAAAATATTATTAATTATATACAATTTTTGTGAACCGTAATAAATAAGTATGAAAAAAAGGAGGTTAGGATTAGAAAAATAATTGATATTAAGAAAAATTATTGAAGATATATTAGGTATTATATAATTAGTAATTTACGTTCTATCCTAAACTCTTCGATTCGAAAGTTTTTTTATTTTTACTATTGATAATAGAATAAAACGTAATATAACATCTTCCGATTTTATCTTATTCTATTATAAATTCTTCAAAAAAAAAAACAAACAATGGAATTGTGTTAATTTCTGCCTTATTCCATCGCTAACCAATCCATCCGAAATAAACTGGAACTACCGGTGACAATCTAATCAAGCAAACCAACACAGGGCTAAGGAAAAACATAAACCATCCAGAAATAAATTGGAACTACTGGTAATAATCTAATCCAGCAAACCAAACATACCCTTATCTAGTGCCTTTTAGCTTCAGCGTCCACAGCAAGCACTGGGTTCGTTTGTAAACTCTTAGACCCCATGAATACCTTAACTCAGACCTCAACTGCTCGACTCTGCACAGCCCACAATCGATGCCCCTCTCCAAGTCTTTTCATAGAACGATACAGTAGAAATGTTGTTTTCTTCAGATCATCATTCACACGAACAACTCCGAGCATCGTTTGCATGGCGGTGAGTATAAGCTACAATACATGGTGGTCTTGGTTTGAGGTGAGACTTCTTTAGGGCTTTAATATATCACGTTTTGACTGGGAACCTTGTTCTTCTTTTTGGGCTGTTATGAATTTGCAGGAGCCTTATTTAATAACGAAGCTAGAATCTGCGGAGAAGACCTGGAAAGAGTTATCGGTTAGTTGCAAATTTCTCTCTTGTTGCATTGGAATTGCGTGATTTTACTTCTAAAAGAATGGGTTTTGCTAATTATCAGGAGCTCTCTGGTATTTGAATTTCATACTTTGGATTGGTTTACTAGCTTTGTGTATGTTTTTGTTTCGTTCTTGTGAAATAAATGTAATAAAGAAGGTTGGCGAGTATTGTTTTTGTTCTTGAATAAGACAAGCTGAACGGCAGGTCAAGCTGGCTAACCCAGATGTCATCTCAAATCCCACTGAATACCAAAAACTGGCACAGTCCATGTCGGAGCTTGATGAGGTAACACGGTCTTTTCTTTTGTATAAACTAACGCAGTAAATTGTAATTGGTGGTGAAGTAGAATTTTTTTTTGTTATGGTTGGGAAAATAGGTTGTATCAACTTTTAGGAGATTCAAGGATTGTGAAAAGCTGGTAGAAGAGACAAAAGGTATGGAACCAGTTTCCTTCTTCAGCTATACGTTTTCTGAATACGGAAGCCAAAGGGTATGACCTTTGCCCCACTCTTCCTGGGAATACTATGACAGCCTTAGCTAAAGAGGATTCAAATGATGAAGATATGGCTGAGATGATTGCTTTTGAAGTTGAATCTTTGTCCAATGAGCTCAAAGCGCTGGAGGAGAAGCTTAAGGTTTGTATATGGAAGTCATCTTCAACGGCTAGCGTTATCCTTTTTATGTTAATTACTCAGACTCGTAGCATAATTTGTTATCATGATACTCTTCTGTCGTGATCCAGAAATTTTTTATCACCCATATTTGCTCCCTCCATTCTGATTTCAACTGTTATTTTCAAAACTAATGCTGGTGATATAGTTTGAGGTCTTTTATTGACATGTAACTCCTGTTAATTCAGCATGTTGTGCTGATTTGTATCCTTCATTTTGCAAGGGAATTTCAACCCAACTCCCCATTCTTGTTTTTCTTAGGTATTTCTCCAGCTTTGTCCTTTTTTACCCGCCTCATTCTAATATGTGCTCCAAACCTACTCTTGACAGGTTCTCCTGCTTCCTAGTGATCCTCTTGATGCAAGGAATATAATGCTTGAAGGTATATGTTTTCCTTTAAATAATACACATTTCGATTGTTCCTTTGATGTGTTCTATTTAATATGTAAGAAAACGGCTATCTGCATCCAATTATTTCGTCTCTTGAAACTGCGCAATGATTATACTTCTGATGTTATCAGAAGAGATGGATAATGTACGAAGGTAAACAAGGACAGTCAACTTAGGGACAGAAAATTTGAAATTGAATTTTGCTCATAAAATGTCTTCAACTGTCATGAGACAAATGTTGGACTAGTTCTACAGATGCTAAGTTTTGTGCATATCTATCATATTGAAATAAAAAGATGGCATCATTGCATTGGCTTAATTTCTGACACTCATTCTTGTTGAAATTTATCTGTTTTCTGACACTATAGATCTTGTTTTCCTTACCATTCACAGTAAGGGCAGGTACTGGAGGTGACGAGGCTGGACTATGGGCTGGTGATCTTGTAGGTACATGCTGCTCTCAGCCAAATAATGTCATGTCTTTGTTTTCTGTGATGTACAACATCACTAAATCGGAATGATTTTATTTATGCATTTTGAATGGAAAAAGAGAAAGAAAAATAAGATACTGGAGATTGAAATGTCTGCTATATTAACTACATTGAATTTACTTATCCACTTTACTATTATGATATGCATCCAGGTGCTCTGTAAGCTAATATTGCAAAATCTTTCATTATGTTGGGTTTCCTCAAACATGTAAAGTACTAACAGTGATGTTGGGTAGTTAGTAATGAGATATCTTTCATTCTGTTGGATCTCCTTAAACATGTCAGAGACTAGCACTAGCACTGCTGTCAGGTTGTAAACGACGTGTCAAATTATTATCTGGGATTTTCTTGAAAAACACATGTGATGTACAAATTGATTTTCACATTATCTTGATTTGCATTTCAACCAAAAATGCCTTGTTCTTTGACATCCTGCTTCTCATTTATCATGAAAATCAAAGGAGATCATATTCGTAGTATGAATGTCAACCTCTGAGATGGAACTATGCATCTCTGCACGAGCTAGGTGTTCTTTGTTCCAAATTTTTTAGTCATTGAATAGGTATCTAATACTTTTGAGTGATTTTGGGAAAATTTGTGCATGGCTCATGTTTCTGATTGTGGTTGATGTCAATTGATGTTAACATATAACCTGCTGGTGAAGGTAGTCTTTTGAAATGTGCACCGATTGAACTACTTCTATACTTTTGTTATCTCCTTCCATATAATCTTGACCATGCATATGATCGGCACTTCTTGAAGCAAATCAGTTGTTTCTGCCTAAGAATCTTTGTTCTGAATTTTAATTAACTTCTTCTTGAATCCCAATACAACAACACCTGTTTCAATGCTAAGGTCCGCATGTATCAGAAGTACAGTGAGCGAAATTATTGGAAATACTCCCTAGTTTCAAGTTCTGATGTAAGTATCTTTTCTTGTTGAAAGGTATCCACCTTATTCTTGTGGGTTTTATTATGGTCAACCTTTTTGTTTTTCTTCAAAGGCTGAGAAAGGTGGCTACAAAACCTATGTGATGGAGGTCAAAGGGAATCATGTCTACAGTAAACTGAAATATGAATCTGGTGTTCATCGAGTTCAACGGGTTCCTCAGACAGAAACACAGGGGCGTGTGCACACCTCAACTGCAACCGTAGCCATCATGCCTGAGGTAGAGTTATTTGGTGCTTGCATTCTGTAATAGGTCTGAGGTTTAAAGTTATTAATCCCTTTGTTCTTTGGGTAGCTAAGGCAGTTCATTGGCTTGTGTATCCTTGATTATGTTGAGGTAAAGTTAGAGTCAGACTAGGCCAAGTGTCAAGAAGCTATTGGAATGTTGATGTTCCTCCTCAACTTCAGATTTTGTGATGGTTAATGGCAAAATATTGTTTGACTGGAGATTTATATCTTGGATTTCTTGTTTCATGGATCCTCCTGATAAATCAGCTGAATTTTCATGCATAAATTTCTGTTTCCACAGTGCTGACAAGCTCTTGACCTAATTAGATTGTCTTTTGTCTGCATCTCAAATTTGGTTTTAGCATAGCAATCTGAAGTATGCTTTATTCAGTGTATAGTAATTAGTGCTTATTCTACATATGAACATAGGCTGATGAAGTTGAAGTGGTCATTGACCCTAAAGATATTGAACTTACAACAGCAAGGTCTGGTGGGGCTGGAGGTATGTAAAACCGGTGGCCAAGATTGTAATAGAATAAGTGAATCACTTCTCTTCATGCTTTTGATCTTCCTTCTCCACTGCCACTCCTGTTCTTTTTCTTCTTCTTCCACAACCCATGAAAGAAGAAGGCATCTCTTTGAATGTCTGATCATGGTCATCCTGCAGGCCAAAATGTGAACAAGGTTGAGACAGCTGTTGATCTTATCCACAAACCAACTGGAATCCGCATCTTTTGTACCGAAGAAAGGACACAACTTCAGAATAAAAACCGTGCTCTCCAGCTTCTGCGGGCAAAACTGTGAGTGGGACGGGGTTTGCTGTACTAATTTATGAGTCAAATATGCTAGATTCCATTGGATAATTCTATAAAAGGAGGAGAAATTTTTTCAATGAATCCCTCATGGCTTATCTTGTCTTGTTGTATCTTTCATGTATTATCTTTTTTGCTTATTAGTTGGTTATCCATAGTTTGAAACTCAAGCTTCTGAGCTACACATTTCCCTTCTTTATTATTGATCGTCCTTGATTTATCAGGTATGAGATAAAAGTGAGGGAGCAGCAAGAATCAATAAGGAACCAGAGAAAATCTCAGGTACCCTTAATTTCTGATTTGGGGTTGGGTTTGTTGCCTTTTATGGACATTGGACTGCGCCTCCATGTATATGATTATATTCCACAAATGCAGGTAGCAAGACACCGTGATATACATTATTTGTCCATTGGATAACGTTGTAACTGATAACTTTCTTGGTTTTGTTTTTGCTACAACTTTCCCATTCTTTCTAAATTTCCAAAGCTGGAGTGTGATCCAATTCAACTAAAGGAACTTGTGTGCAGGCGAAGTGTTTCTAAGTCTTCTGTTTTATGCTTAAAATGCAGGTTGGTACAGGTGCTCGTGCAGAAAAGATACGAACATACAATTACAAGGTATTTTTCCTATTCTGCTTTGAGCTTAATATGTACAGAGCTGTGACGTTGGGATGCACTGAGATTCTCTTAGTAACATCCTGGAGACCTTGTGATCAAACTGAATTGGTCAGCCTTTGTAGATGCAAATAAGTGAGAAATGGACCAATTTCAATTTAGGAGGATTTTATATTTAGGATCTTGGTAGTTAAATGTGAGACTGATTGTCGGAGAAAAGCTTCTGTTGGATACGGATAATTATTCAGGGGATTTACCTATAGGATGGTGGAAATGCTACTAGACTGAGTATAAGAACTAAAGTTTGTCTTGTCTTATTAATTAGGACAACAGAGTCACCGACCACCGGTTAAAGATGAATTTTGAGCTCACATCTTTTCTTGAAGGTGAAATAGAAAACGCAGTTCAGGTACTTAACCTTATCCTCCGGATGTGATGTCCAACTTTCTCATTTTTTGTAATCAAAACTCATTTCTTCTTGCAGGCTTGTGCTGCTATGGAGCAGAAAGAACTCTTAGAAGAACTTGCAGAATCTGTGGTTACAGCAACTGCCTGATTCGAACCTCTAGTTGTATTCATTTATAACTTTGTAAAGTCCAACGGGGTGTAGCTGATTTATAATGTACGTTGATTTCTCCCGAATAAAGAAAATAAAACATTCATATGTGCTGCTATGTCTTGATATTTTGTGGCAAGAAAACATCAATCTATGGGATGAGTTTGAGTTGGAATTTGGATCCAATTAAAGAATAGGCCTATTTTATTTTGTCTCCACTTTGTAAACAAAATTTGAAAATCTCGACACTCTACTATCCTGTTCGATCAAGTGCTAATACATAACTCCAACAATAAACCAAAACAGGAAAAGGACTGACGCCTTCTTCTGGAAGGATGTCCCTTTTGACAACTTACAAATACAATCATTTGTGGTGATTTACGAAGGCGTCGATCCACGGTTCTTTGGGAATAGAGGATATATATATATATATATTTTTAGTTACTTACGAGATGGTCTAGGAAGATCTTAATTATAAGAAGGTATCTTTAAGTCATTCATATCTAGACTAATCTTTGCTTGAATTGGGTAGATTCTTTGCGGAAGGCAAAGATTTGAAATTTAAATTTTAAATGACTGCATATATGATGACGGTTCGAACCTGTGACTTCACTTAAGCTAAGAGAGCTCTTTACTAATTTACCTACACCTTGAAGCTATGCAGAGGATATCTTTCATCTTTGGGCTGGTCATCTAAAACAAACTAACTACAATGGACAGAAAATCATACGTGCAAGTGGACAAATTTTGTCCCTTGTGCTGTATGCAAGTTGAATATCGTAATTACCTCCTTTTTGAATGCCACTTCAACAAAGCAATCTGGGAATATGCCACTGCTTTAGTCTTGGACAGATCCAGGGATATCTCTTTTAGACATTACTAACCGTGTCTCTACACAACAATTATCCTCTAGAACAGATCACCAGATTCATATTATTATTTTGGGAGTTTGTATCTACTTGTTTTGGAGGGAACGGAATCTCCAATGCAAACAAATCCTCAACTAAAAAATGTTGATTACATTAATCATTGTCGAAATTCTGGTAAAGAAACTACATCTCAGTTGCAACTTAAATATTTGCTTCTCTCTACGAGGTTCTAAGTTCTAAATGTCTTTCTTTAAGGCTATTTTGTTAAGGGTATTTCCTTATTTATCTGCTTGTATCATCATCATTACATCTAGTTCAAAGTCTCGCAATAAAACGAGATCTGGAAAGATCTGATTGTACGCAGCCTTAGAAATTATAGACTCACATGCAGAAGAGACAATAAAAAAATGATGCAGGTTAAAGAGTAATAAATAAAATTACAATAAATACATAAAAAAATATAACCAAAAGATATAAGTAATATGATGTCCAGATTTGTTAGTACCTGATAACCTGCAAAGTTCTGCTCTTCTAATCTCTAGTTAAGTTAGGAGTCCTCGCTCAGAAATGCTAGATGCATGACAAATCCTATAATTTTAGATAGCCTCGCTGGCTCTTTCCCTATACACCTATCCTGAAAATTTAAGTTGTAGGCCCGAAAGCCTTGCCCAGGACTTACAATTAAAAAAGATAGAAAGGACATTGGATTGACCTTCCTATGCGATAATTACATAACGCGAGCCTTAAACTAAATATTTCCTAATAACTAAGTCAACTGTATTGGTGAACTTTAAAGTGTGTTCTTTACCTTTATCCGCTCACATTAGACTTTTTATTTCTAACTACTGCCTCAGTAATTGCCAACTTTGACATATCTTTCTTGATTATTTTCCTTCAATTTTTGTAAGGCCTTCATTTTCTTCTCTTATAGTCACTAAGGGTTATTTTCTCACAGCGTCATATCAGAGCATCAGAGGATCTCCTGCGCATATGCCCAAACCAGCTAAGTCTGGTCTCTCTCAACTTGTCGACAATACTAGCTGCTTTTAGTCTATTTCTCACCACACGATTCAGGATCTTATCTCTTTTGATAATGTCACACATCCATCTAAGCGTACGCATTTCTGCTGCTAACAACTGTTTTGTATGCTTATGCTTGACAGTCCAACACTCTGCCTCATATAACATGATTAGTCGAATCACCATTTTATAAAACTTTTCTTTGAGTTTTAAAAGAATCTTTTTATCACATAAGACCCCTGATGTACTTCGCTATTTGACTCACCCAAATTTAATATGATGTACTATATTAACATCGATATTACTATCACTCTGAATGATGGACCCGAGATATTTAAAATTCGATTTTTGTGGTATAACGTCCATACCAATTGCTACCAACCTCTCATGTACTATCAGATTTTCTGAAAAATTGCATTTTAAATACTCCGTTTTTATTGGTTTGTATGACTCTCTCTTTTATTAATTAATTTATTAAAAAAAAACAGAAACATGCACGGGATATTTACAAAAGGTCGGGCCGCCACTAAACGACATCGTTTCCCACCCCTCGACTTCTGGAAACTAAAACCTTCGCGACGAGGGTTGTGTTGCTGAGGAAATTAGGATCCACTCCACTCTTCCCCTTCATCTTCTTCACCTGATATGAAGTTTCATCAATATGTCCAAACCTTCAGACTTCTCTACCCTGCAAAGTCTATTATAAATAATCTTCGTGAAAACCTGCTTTCACCTAGCCAATCCTCTCAACTAGTCACTGTTGAAGGCTTTGTGTCTGTTCAGAATCAGCAATTGCTTTGTAGACACATTAGCTCCAAATCATCAAGAGAAAAAGAAGATGTTTTTACTTTAAGCTACCTAGTTCAATCATGCGGAATGCCTTTAGAAGCTGCTCGCGCCACATCGAAGAAGATTAAAGTCTTGTCCGCTGAGAGACCTGACTCCGTTTTGGCCTTTCTGAAAAACCGCGAATTCACAAAGTCTCAGATTTCAAAGTTGATAATGAAACGTCCTTCGTTGCTTTTGTCCAATCCTGAGGGCACCCTTTTGCCAAAATTCGACTTCTTGAGAAACATAGGGTTTTCAAGTGCTGACCTCGCTTTTACGATCTCAGCATGCCCAACCCTTTTAAACAGAAGCTTAGAGAATACCATAAAGCCTTCTTATGACTTCGTCAAAAGCATATTGCTTTCTGATACTAAGATCGTCAATGCAATCAAGCGCCGTGGTGGCTTACTTGATAGTGGTTTGAGGACTGTTAAACCGAATATTGAGCTCTTGAGAGAATCTGGTGTATCTGGCTCGAGCATTTCGATTTTGTTGGCTAATTTCCCTGAGGCTCTTCTTCAAACGTCTCAAGAGTTTAGCAGAGTTGTGGAAGAGGTCAAAGAAATGGGATTTGATCCAAAGAAATTAACTTTTGTATTAGCAGTGCATGCCCTGATTGGGAAGGTCAATAAGTTGACAAGGGAACGATGCTTTGGGGTTTATTCGAAATGGGGTTGGTCTAAAGACGATATACTTACTGCATTTAGGAAGCATCCTAATTGTATGTTAATGTCGGAGAAGAAAATCAGTGAGGCAATGGACTTTGTTGTGAACAAGATGGGACGGTCTTCAAAGATGATTGTGCAATGCCCTATGATCTTGTTTTTCAGTTTGGAGAATAGAATCATCCCCAGGTTTAGAGTGGTAAATATCTTGCAGTCAAAAGGACTTATCAAGGAAAATTGGAGTCTTGGTTCATTGTTATTCCCTGGTGAGAAGCAGTTTCTGCAGAGGTATGTGTCACGCTTTTCAGACGAAGTCCCTCAATTGTTGAGTGTGTACCAGGGGACGTTGAATGCTGAGGAAGTATAATTTGAGTTGTCACAAAATTTTTCAACTTGGAAGTGTTTCTCATTGACTAATTAGTCTTGATAACTAAGTATTCTTCTTTTTTGTATCCAAATGAAGAACACAACGATTTCTTCTATTCATTATCTGCGGCTCATAAAAGCTAATATCTGATACTAGTAAATTTTCTCTTTGCAAGTTTTGGTTTCCCAACACTTGTCTACTCTGAACCTTGTTCTTTTCAGCACGTAGGTACTTTGGATCTTTACTGTCGTTAAACTTTTGAGTATGAGACTGATGTAGATCCTTTCCCACAACAAGTAGGCATTATCTAGTGTTTAAATTCGTTTACTTCTGGTGTTTGATCTCAAAATTAAAATATAATTTTTCTGTTTACATGGCTTACTGGTGGGTCATAAGCAGCCACTGAAAGAAACCAAGAATTGCACAGCTGCAGGTCATTGCAATTTAATGGATCAGCTTTGGGTTATGTTAACTTGATAGAATTTTACCTCTACCATAAATGTCTCTTGCATCTCCAGCTTGCTTACTAGAAAATCAAATTGCTTTTTCAATAGACCTTTGGTGAGTAGATCAGCCACTTGTTGAGAGGTAGGAATATAAGGAACACAAATTAGTCCACTGTCAATTTTCTCCTTAATAAAGTGTTTATCAACTTCAACATGTTTAGTCCAATCATAAAGAACCGGTTATGAGCAATTGAAATGACAGCTTTGTTATTATAGTAGATTTTCATCGGAAGTGACACAAGGGGCTTCAGTTCTTCTAGCAATTTCTTAATCCACATAGCTTCACAAATCCCATGTGTAGGGATCTAAATTTTGCTTCCGCACTACTTCATGCCACAACTCTTTGCTTCTTGCTTCTCCAAGTTATTAAATTTCCTCCAACAAATGTACAATATGCAGATATTAATCACCTGTCCATCACACTACCAGCCCAGTCAGCATCAATATAAACTTCCACCTAAAAGTGATCACATTTTTTAAACATCAAACCCATTTCAGGAGTCCCTTTTAGGTACTTTAGTATCCTAGCAGCTTCAAAAGTGTTTACGATAGGGTGCATGCTTGAATTGGCTTATTATGCTTACAGCAAATGCTATATCGGAGCGTGTGTGTGACAAATATATAAGCCTACCCACCAAACGCTGGAATTTCTCCTTTTGAATTACATCCTCAATCTTAGCAGGATTTAGTTTGAGATTTACCTCCATTGGAGTTTCAACAGCCTTGCAACCTAGAAGACCAGTCTCATCTAATAAGTCAAGGATATATTTCTTTTGATTTACAAAGATCTCTTCTCGTGATCTTGTAAATTCCATGCCAAGAGGAGTAATGAAGTTAAAAGAGGAGTAATGAAGTTAAGTACACTGGTAGGCATTCTATTTATCAAATAAGTTGTAGTTAAAATTGCTTCACCCTAAAGATACTTACGGACAGATATACAAAACATAAGACACCCTGCCACTTCCAACAAGTGTTGATTATTTCTCTCAACTATACCATTTTGCTTAGGTGTATCAACACAAGTTGATTGATGAAGAATGTCTTTCTCTCTTAAAAATCTTCCAAGAATTTCATTGAAATACTCAGTACCATTATCAGAATGAAGAATACCAATTTTAGTTTGAAATTGAGTTTCAATCATGTTATGAAAATTTTGAAACACTATCTTAACTTCAAATTTATCAGTCATTAAATATACCCAACACAACCTAGTATGATCATTAATGAAAGTAACAAACCATTTTTTGTTTGAATAAGTAGGAATCTGTGAAGGACCCCAAACATCACAATGAATTAAGTAAAATGGTCATGAAGGTTGATAAGGTTTTGAAGGATAAATATGTTAATGACTTTTTGGTAAAATACAGTGTCCACATTGAAACAAAAAACAATCTATTCCTTTAAATAAGGTAGGAAACAATTTTTTTAAGATATTGAAAATCAGGATGCCCTAGTTTATAGTGCCAGAGTGTTCTTTCATCATTGACAAGGTTAGAACTGATACTAGTGAGTCCTTGAGGTCTTTTATCCTTAAAGACTCCATCTTCAAAATAGTCAAGACCATCGATCATTCTAGCATTACCAATCTTCTTCCCCAAAGCCAGGTCCTGAAACACACAATAGGAATCAAAGAAGGTGACACAACAATTAGAATCTTTTGACAACTTATTGACAGACAAAAGATTAGAAGCAAGTTTTGGTAAATGAAAAACAAACTTAAAGGATAAAGTATCTCACAAACTAATCAAACCTTTGCTAGCTATAGGTGAATAAGACCTATCTGCAATACGGTTTTTTCATGACCAAAACAAGGAACATAAATATGAAATAAATTTGAAAAAATTGTCATATGATCGGATGCTCTAGAATCAATGATCCATGGAGCAGATTGTGATAAAGAGTAACACACTAAGGCATTCAAATCAATAATTATTTGTGCCAAAGAAGCATTAGGAGTACCAGATAATCCAGAATTGGATTTGAGCAGTTTCAGGATATGATCCACTTGCTGCGGTGTTGGACTCGAATGTTTCATAGAAGTTAGAACTATTTGAAGGAGAAATTTTGGCAAGTAGTCATGAGTAAAGAGCCAATGAATAAAAATTCTTGAACCAAGAAATGATAGGCAAGGGTAAAGTAACGAATTAGAAATGTGGATATATCCAAGTTTTGCTTTGGTGCTTTCAGTGGATAAGAGATTTCTAAATGAGAAGAATTAAGGTGAAAGTCAGAAGTAGAATGAAAGCAAAAATGAATTTAAATTTGTGTAATAAGTTGAT
>JANIHY010000004.1:17747795-17776944 GCA_027479065.1 Erythroxylum brevipes | reverse complement strand
ATATTTTATGCACCCTATTTATAACGACAGAATGTTTAAAATCAAGTATATTGTGGTATTTCATTTTCCATAACTCTTGAAAAAAATACTCTAGTATTTTTTTGCATCAACATATCATTAGTTACATAATATCATCAAAATATAGTTTAATAATCGAAAATATTGTACAATTCATTAATATAACCATAATATCCACCATTCCATTACTATAGTAAAAATCAAGTAATATAGTTTAATACAATTTACATTCCTCTAATAATGCAAATGATGTAAAATATCTGTCGTATACATAATACCTTAACCAAAAGCTTTCAATTAACGCAAAATAACTAGGTTAACACTACGATGATCATAGAGATTAATCTGCAATGATCCACCATTCCATTGCTCACTTGCTATATTAAGTAAAATACTAGTATCTAAAAACGAAAAATAGAGATTGAATTCGACCGCTTCTTGGAGGCATATGAGGCTGATGCATCTAAGGATCAAATATTATTGACTGATCAAGCTGTTGGGCCAAAATATCACTGCTGCTTCTATATACCCATGAAATTGCTCGTCTTTCCAAATCTACGACAACTGCTCCACGATTGGCTCCTATGACAATTTGAAACAAATAGATGAATACACCAATACTATTTCAATTTCTTGTTACATTCATGAATTTAATGATACTCATCATCTATATTTAATCAATGTGGTACAAGGAATTGAGAGTCAAGAGTAACCCCATAAAAAGGAAAACAGAGATCCACAAACTAATTTCAGGAGCAATAAACTTCAATCCAACACCCATGAAAAGTGAAAAAAAGAAGAAGAATAAACTTGCCAATCACTGCTTGAATAGGATTAGGCTTACAATCTACTGTCCAAATTGTGCAATCCATTGAAACAACATCTATAACCATTTGCCATATAGAAGGAGGTTGAGAGAAATCAAATGGTTACTTCATATTAAGAGTACGTACAGATTCACCAACTGGTCTAGACCTAAGAGCAGTGATTTTGTTTCTCTAATTAAAGGTTTATAAATGCAAAGCAATAGTGATGCAATAAATCAAATAAAAAGAAAAAAATTGGAAAGAAAAACAGAATATATTAGGAAAGAAATTATTTCATACAATCAATCGTAAAATTGAAATCTCTAAGCATGTGAAGGATACAAGAAACTTCATGATCTGATCAAAATTGCTTGGCAGTAGAAAGTTGCATAACCCAAACACCTAAGAAAGCATACGTGTTACCCCATTTAAACTTTTGAATGCATTGGACCAATGGTACATCCACCAAAGTGCCAATTAACTTCCAAATTAGAAAAAGTTGCTTAAGAATCCAGACTAAATCTCATAACAGAAGCCAATAAGGAGGCAATCACTAACGCATTCACATATTGTTAAAACATAATCAACTGCAAGAATATATGGCTACGTATGCTAATGACATGATAGCACATTTAGTAAGAAATCTAAATCGATGAAATATCTAAAACAATAACAGGATACTGAACATCAAGAAATCTGGAAGTATCACCAGTAGGATGAGGAAAGTGCTTCCTAAGAAATTTTATACAAGAAATCCTTGAAGCGAATTATAAAGAAAAAAGTTTTCACAGATGGCCAGGAGCTTCACCATACGTTGGTATATGATCCCCAGACCATACACATTCGGGAATGAATTTCATACTATCATTAAAATGCTCTCCAACTTTTCCAACTTCAAAAAGACTGCAAGAGTACCAAGCTTCAAGCATGTGGTAATGGAAAGTTGATAGAACATAACCTTAAAGATTATAGATGCTATAGATGTTGCAGCAATGTCGAATGCAAGAACCAATGTGATAGCCTATGACTGGTTATACGTTAAAATCCAAAATTGCATAAGCAGAAGTACACAGCTTCAATAGCAAATTAAATCCATTGAATGATACCTCATACAACTATTTAAACTGCCAGTGACCAAGATATCACTTTCAGTTTGACCCTCTGGCGTTTGTACAAACACTTGCATATGATCCAAAGCAATATCACCCATTGATTGCTTGCACTCTGTGGAAGTTGTACCTTTATAGTACGTAAGTATGTTAAACTACCACCTTTAGAGCCGAAAAGACACCGTAGTGCACAAAACAAAGCAAAAGATTAATCTTTTTGACGGAAGCAGACCAGGAGAGAGTAAGGCCTAGAAACAGAAGGAAGAAGAACAGACCCCACAGATCCCAATCTCTCAAAGCCTTTCCTAGATCCTCTCGATATGGGTTGGAGAATACCACGAGCTTCAAATTGCTCACGATCTTAGACAGATCTCTCTTCACCTTGTCCCAAATAAGCTCTGTCAACGTATTCGGTGGAGATCCGAACCCGCTTGATCCAATGGAACCGTTTGAAGTAGCCGAAGGCGGAGGCAGAGAAGGAACCGGTGGAAGCTGCAGGGATTGTTTCTGGTTCTCACGGAAGAGAAAAGTAGGTAAGAGAAGGAAGATAATACTGAGTCGCAGGTAAGTTTTGCATCAAAAAACTTGAACAATGATTCTCATTCATTACTAGATTATCAGATAAATGGAATATTACCAAAAACCGGGGAATGAAAACGATACCTATATAATGATAGGTTGATACCAAATATTACTTTTCCAAGCAAACTCATACCTTTTGTCCCGTACCCCCCAACAAGCGTACCCTCGTACCCTGATGGACTTGGAATTTGGATAGGCCTGTTATTTGTCTGAAACCGCACGTCTTTCAAGATTTCTTAACTGCGCTTGCGTCACAATGGCATGGAGCCATGGATGCCTTATTTCTATTCTTTTCTAAAAGAACATATCCTTTTACTAATAATGAATTAACACTTATTATTTACAGATGAAAACCATGAAAATGTGAAGTAAAATGGAATCGTATCCCATTCCCCTACGAAAACATGCCTTTTCCCCTGTTCCTGGGACTCATACTCCGTCACTAAACTTTAGAACTTTTCAATTCTCTGTCTCTCCAGGCACTAGCACTGGCTGACTGTGATCTGATGATTCAAGTGAACTAGGGTTTTGAGCTGGTAGCACTATTCAGCTTAAATCGGCACCAATGGTGGGGAGAGGGAGAAGGCCTCTGGTCCTCTCTTCCACCAAAGTTCTCCTCAAATCCGTATTGAATACGACTTCGTTGGTCAACGGAGACTCTTCTTCCTTCTTGAACTTCTCCGCCGATGACGTTTCTCCGACCATTCAATTGCGGGTGGGAATTCTCCGGCTTTCCAACGACAAAGTTGATGACCCAGGCCAAAAAGTAACTGCTTTGGACGATTCTGCTTTAATTGGGCTTTCCACTTCCGTTCTCAAGAGATTGACGATCACTTCAGGTTCTCTGGTAAGCTATTTGTTGACTAACTCTATTATAATTTGTATCCTTTAGGTAGTCGTGTGCTATACTGAGAATGAAGATGGAAAAAAACAATTGAGGCCTTGTTGGTTTTATCACTTATTGACTATTCCTACCTGTTACTTGGCAATTTAAAGTTGGAAAGAAAAAGAAAAAGAAATCTTCTGGAAATAATTACAACACAGAATGTGCTTCATTTAATATTTTATTTGTAGGAAAAGATGCAATTAGAAAGATCGGTTTGTTACTTCCTTTGGACTATATCTTAATAGATAGAGGTAATATTTTGTTTTCGTTTTAAATTCAAGGTGATTGTGAAGAACGTTGACACAAAAGTAGAGAGATTTGCTCAAGTTGTCGTTCTAGATCCTCCCAGAAAAGAGGAATTGGCAACTGGAGACGAGTTGTCCCATTCCTGTCCTCCTCATACAATGCTTATCTTTCCATCTTATGGTTTTCCCTCAAATGGGACTCCATTGTTAGACAAAGAAATTGCTTATGTTTCTCCACTTTTAGCCTTTAACCTTGACTTGCATGTTTCATGCCTTAAATCACTTGTTTGCCAAGGAAATGAGACCTTGGCATCTCTTTTTGAATCTACTGTGGAGGATGAGACATGTAAAAAGGTTGGTCAGGCTTCGGTCATTAGTTTGGAGTTGAAACCTTTAACTCGATTGCCAAGGTATGCCTTGCACTTGAGGGTTTCTTTTGTTAAGATACCTGAGTGTGGTACCCTTGAAGCTCTGAAAGGCCGTTCGTTGATTGAAGCTGAATATCGTCAAGAGATAATCGATTTGGCACTACAGAACTACTTTAAAGTTGACAGATATCTAGCCAGAGGTGATATTTTCAATGTCTGCATATTTTGGAATTGCAACTCCACCTTTTGCATTCCTTGTCAACAGAGGTCAAAAGCTAGAAGTAAAGACGTAATCTACTTTAAGGTAAATTTTTGCAAGTTTTCTTTGTTGCATCATGTCCTTGGGGAATGCCAACAATTTTCGGGCAGTAGTCTGAAGTTAATTCATTATTCAGGTCATGGCTATGGAGCCATCAGATGAAGCAGTTCTTCGAGTCAATCACACCCAAACAGCCCTTGTTCTTGGAGGGACTGTTCCTTCTGCCATCCCTCCAGATCTGCTGATTGAGGAGTCCAAAAGTTCTGCTGAATCTCCTTTACAGAGGGACACGGTAAAGATTTTAGGTTCCATACTCACACCGTCATTGTGCCCCTCAGCACTCTCTTCGAAATTCAGAGTTGCTGTCCTACTACACGGTATTCCAGGTCTGTTTAGTTTATTTCTATTTGTTGTTGCCACAAGAAAATATAATCTTCTTGTAATAGTTTCTTCCTACCAATAACTTTTGATTGGTATAATGTTAAAAGTGTGAGTAACTTATGAACATGAATAGGTATTTCTTATGGTTCTTTCAAGAGAATTGGCTTTGTTAACAACTGTGTGGTTTACTTTAGCAGGTTGTGGAAAGAGGACTGTTGTTAGATATGTTGCTCGCCGTTTGGGCCTTCATGTTGTTGAGTTTAGCTGTCATAATTTTGTTGAATCCTCGGATAGAAAAACATCAGTTGCACTTTCCCAGGCTTTCAGCACAGCTCAAAGGTGAGATTATTAGCTTGTAGGGTATTGTAACACATAAATTCTCAAGTTTCATACTTTGTCTTCTGTTGTACTACTTTAGGTTGATGGTGCCAGAGTGGCATACAATAGCCATTATTTTTCGTTTCAGATTTTGTTCACAATTGAAGGGATGACCACGTGGAATTATATTGTTCTCTTCCACCATTCAGAAACCTTCCATTGCATCCAGCTTTACTCTTTATATTTTTTTTGGCAGGTATTCACCTACTATACTTCTTCTTCGCCATTTTGATGTTTTTCGCAACTTGATGTCGCATGATGGTTCTCAAAGTGATCAAGTTGGTCTCACTTCTGAAGTTGCATCAGTTGTTAGAAAATTTACTGAACCAGTCTCTGAAGATGAGGGTCCCTCTGAAGAAAAATCAAATCATGAATTTGTAAGATTCTGCTCTAGTTACTGCATTAATCTTTCTATATGATTTAATAAGCTTCCTACGTTTTGATTTGACTTGAACTTGTGCTGCTTCGGGAAAAACAAGGTAGAACATTGGGAAACCAGTTTCAATGTCGGGAAATAGTGGGCTGCTGATATCTGGTCTTGGAATTTCTATTTACATGGAGTTGAGACATCTTTTAGCTGGACCCCCCTGTAGGTTGACCCTTTCTCATCTCAATTCTTATGTTTTGAAACCTATTGTTTACCTTCATGTGGTATTGTTGAGCTATCATACAACTTCTTCCGATATATTCTATTAGTTTTTTTTTGCTGTTCCTAATTTCAAAACAATGTTGTATCATAATTTAAAAATTTTAATACAGGTCATTTTGGGTAGAAAAAGGTAGAGGGAGAACTAACAAAATGTGACAGAGGAGGTTGTGTGATAGTTAAACAATACCATAGGAGAATAAATGATATCTTTTGAAACATAGGGATTGAAATGAAAAAATGTCAAATCACAGGGGGTCCCTTTATATTTACCGAAATTTTTTCTAAAAAAACTTTGCTTCTGCATCCACACTTATGAAATCTCATTACTAAATAGAAAAATAAGTCAATTCATAATTTTTAATCATTGAATCCAGTTATAGTCATGAAGGGATAAATCTAGTATTGCGTGCTCGCTATTCCTAGTAATAATGCTTCATAAGGTGGTAATAATGTTTTCCTTCATATCTCCCTGATTCAGCCTATCAAGGATACTGAGAAAATAACCAGGCATCAAGTGCTGTTAGTTGCGGCTGCTCAGAGTACTGAGGGTATACCACCAACTGTTAGGCGCTGTTTCAGCCATGAAATCGGCATGGGTGCCCTGACCGAAGAGCAAAGGTTTCAAATGCTGTCGCAGACTCTGCAAAATGGTTCTGAGTTCCTCTCTAATGTATGTCATAGCAAACTATCCCTTGTCCATATTCGGAAAATATGTTAAAACGGTAATATCCGTATGGCAGTATACGCTTGTGGTTTGGAAATGATGTACTATTATGCTTTTTTCTCTATGTTTGGTTAGCCAAGAATGTCCATGTTGGATAGTTATCTCTTTGGCTAGTTGCTTTTGGCAAATCCCTTTAGCTAATCATCATGCTCCTGTGTACAAACATTATTCAGTGCTTTCTTCAAATATTCATTATGAAGTTGCTAAATACAGTTTTAAGTGATTTCTTTTCTCTGTCTAATCTTTTATTTTAATCATAACTCTCACTTTTATGAATTGTATGGTTCCTTTCTGGAGATTGGGTTGGAAGATACTATTAAGGATACTGTTGCACAGACGTCTGGTTTCATGCCTAGGGATCTGCTAGCTTTAGTTGCTGATGCCGGTGCAAACATAGTCTTGAAGGACAATGCGGAAGTTGATGAAATTGAGACTCAAGACTTGGATAGCTCTCTTGGAGGGATAGCATTGCAAAATAAATTTAAAGAACATTTATCTAAAGCATTGGATCGAGCTAAGAAGAGGAATGCTTCAGCCTTGGGTACCCCAAAGGTAATTAGATCACTAATGGTAACTTGATGCCATGAAATTAATACAGCATGTACATCAATCATAGATTTGCATTTTCTAGCATGTTTTCTTTTTCTAGAAATATTATGTGTCATGGTGATTATTCACCCTGTCAACTCCGTTATGAAGAATCCTTTTCTTTGTGTCAGGAGAGTTTTATTCTACATTTCTTGCTCACAGGTTCCTAATGTGAAATGGGAAGATGTCGGTGGGCTTGAAGACGTCAAGAAATCAATCCTGGATACTGTTCAGGTAGGCTTACTGTTTATTGTCATTTCCTTTTTTCTCATGTTGCAAAATTGAATCTGTCTTTTAGCATTTTGAGTCGCATATTTTGCATTTTAAGCTTCTTGTGCAGTCATGCACATCATTATGGGATTCTGCCAATAGAACCTTGCTACAAGGTCCGACTAATGTGATACATACCATAAACTTATTTGATAGATTGCAAAATTATTCATATGTTTTCTGTTTTAGATAGGCAAATCCTCCCATTTTAGCAGTTTTATCAGCTTTCATTATCAGGGAAGTGGACATTTACATGGAGAATTTTGTGAGAAAATGTGGGCATTCGTACTATCAAAATATTCCTTTGTGGACATCTAAAGGAATAATGGGAATGGAGAGTTGCATATAAATGCAACCGTTGAGTTGCATAGCTTTGTTTTTCCTAATAGTAGTAAGATTACAGGTTTTCCTTGGTTTTCTAACGTGCTTACATATGCTTCAATTGCTAAAATTTCAAAAGTCTTGTGATTCAGAGCTTGACAACAAGTTATTACTTTTTTTTAATTTTCCACATCTGCAGTTACCCCTATTGCATAAGGATTTGTTTTCATCTGGGTTACGTAAGCGCTCTGGTATTCTTCTTTATGGTCCTCCTGGAACTGGGAAAGTGAGTCATATCAAATAATCAATTCCTCAATTATGTGCTCTCAATACAAACATTTAAAATGAGGAAAAGAATGCCTTACAGTCACTCTGTTTTTATTGTTTTGAAACTTAGACATTATTGGCAAAGGCAGTTGCTACGGAGTGTTCCTTAAATTTTCTGAGTGTAAAGGGGCCTGAACTGATCAACATGTACATAGGAGAATCAGAGAAAAATATCCGGGATATTTTCCAGAAAGTAAGATTTTTTTCTCCATCAAGCTGTAACCCCTTGAAATGTGTTATGCCAAACAATCTGTACTAACTTACTTTTGGTAATAGATTCGACTTCTTTCTTCCAATGACATGTTCTTTGCAGGCAAGATCAGCACGCCCATGCGTTATATTCTTTGACGAGCTTGATTCGCTTGCTCCAGCTCGAGGGGCCTCCGGAGATTCTGGTGGTGTCATGGATAGAGTTGTTTCTCAGGTGAATATAGTGTTACTATAGCTTAATTGATTGCGTATAAGGATTTTCCCGATCCTCTTGTAATCTGTAATATTTTTTCCCTGTCAGATGCTTGCAGAAATTGATGGCCTGAATGATTCTGCACAGGTAATAAGCTTGCAGTTGCTACTATGGTAGTTTTCATTCTGTTTTTGTAATATTAAATGCAGGTTTTTACTTATTATCAAAGTCAAATTGCCAATATTTATTTTACTCTCATTTTCCTGATTCCAAAGGATCTATTCATTATTGGAGCAAGCAACAGACCAGATCTCATTGACCCAGCACTTCTTCGACCTGGCCGTTTTGATAAGCTACTTTATGTTGGGGTGAACTCTGATGCATCTTACAGGGAGCGGTTAGTGTTCTCATCTTACGTCATAATGTTTATTCAATTTGATTCTTCTACTTGAGTTGTTAATTGCCTTCCTTTCTAGGGTCCTTGAGGCACTAACTCGAAAGTTCACTCTTCATCAAGATGTTTCTCTTTATTCAATTGCAAAAAGATGCCCGGCCAACTTCACTGGTGCAGATATGTATGCATTGTGTGCAGATGCTTGGTTTCATGCTGCAAAGCGGAAGGTGGGTAGATTTAAGCACATCCGCAAGAGTATAGTTACCATCATACTTTGTATGGTTACTTGTGATATGCATTTTCAGCTAGGGATTCTGGCATGCAAAATCCTAGAAGAGTTGAGTGAGTAGGATTTTACGGAACGGGGCATAGTCTCTGTGAGGCCCAGTGATCTTGAGAGAGTCAAGAGAGCAAATTAGTTTGATATATTTTTAATATTTGTATCAGCATAGAAGCAAAACTCAGTTTTGTTATAGATTGTTCACTTTATCTCGTCATCTTTGCTTACTTATGAGTTACAGCTTTTTTAATACTGTGTTATGTTAAATATCTCTGTGCCTCCTGAACAGTACATATACCATTTTCACTTTCTAGGTTTTGAGGTCAAATTCAGAGTTGTCAACAGGAGATCAAGCTGAGGCTGTTGTTGTCCAACACAAAGATTTTGTTGAGGTATGGCATTGTGGGTTATAGGAAAGGCTATTTGAGTTACCAAAAGTACTTATCTTCTCAAAAAGATTGCTCTGAACGTAAGTTTTCACTGACGTATTTGGCCTTTAGTATGATAAATTGTACATCTGCGTTCATTTCCTTGTAAGGAGCAATTCATACATTTTGATTGCGACGATGTGCTTTTATAATAATTTTTAAAAATTCACAAACATGTATAAACTTGGATTTGAGCATTACTGTCAGATGTAATTCTTGTTCATTAAATGCTTGTAAATCCTAATCTACAGGTCTTAAAGGAACTCTCTCCGTCTCTCTCCACTGCCGAGCTTAAGAAGTACGAGTTGTTGAGAGATCAATTTGAAGGCGCACCAAGCTGAGTTACTTTTTAACAAATTTTATATACGACTTGTAATTTATATGCACCACTAGCAACATAATTATTATAGGCCTTTTTTTTACTGTACAATAAGTTCTTGAGATTGTAAAACTGATAAGTAATGGCGAAGTGGAAGTTCCACTCAGTTTTGAACTCATTTCCTCGGTTGAGCTGCTTTGAAGCTGCTGAATTGGCACAGAGCTCATGCTAGATCCTCATTATTTTGTAACAAGCTTGTTTCAGTTCTGTTTTTATCTTTTTCTTTGATTCCTTTAGTTGGATTATTGGCAGCTTCCTAATCCTACAGCACCATGCAAAGGCTCGCCTGTTGTGGTAGTGTCACGTTCCTCTTACGAGTGCGGTTTGACCATTCAGCTCTTTAGAGTAGAACCTTGGAAAGGTCTAACTGCCTAAGAGAGCATTGTCAACACAGTTTGCGAATGTTGTATTTAATAAAACACTAAAATAATCAACCAACTGGCTTGACCGGACGACCTTAATAGAGTACAGGAATTTTCCAAGAAAACCACAATGTTTAGCAGATGTCTATGAGTCGGCTGTCGTGTTAAGACAGTCGGCCGTCAGCTCAGGGTCCATGACAGTTCCAGTTCTGTTTGATTCCCAAGTAAAAACAGAACATTGGAAGTCGGATTTTTCCTCATTTTGTTCATGTTCACTTATCCATATCGTGCAAATGTTGCACTCATTTGCTCCTCCTACTCCTTGTAATCCATGACATGACACGTTTCATTTTCACTATATTTTTATTTTTATAAAAGGAAATGGTCATCACAGAGTTCAACAGGTGGCTCTCTTGTGGTCCTGCTAGGGATCCAAGTTTAGCATCAACTCAAGCATTTGAAGTTACCATCAACCCAACAAGTCAATGAACACATCACTTCCATGTTCTCTTACAATCATCAATTAGATTAAGTTCCATAACACATGATCATTCCTAGACTATCAAAAGAAATAATAATAATAAATAAAAACCCTTTTTATTGATTGAGATATTCAACTATATAATAAAATTTATAAAATATTGAAACATATTATATAGTTTAAATTTGAAAGGATTTATACCAAATCTAAGATTTTATATATTTAAAATGTTGAATTTTTATATAAATATTATGGTCTAAATTACACTTTTTATTTTCAAGATTGGACGAAGTGCCTAACACGTGTATTCCTTAGCTTTGGCTAATGTACGCAGTTGAAAAGATTAGGAGGAAAGGCAATTTGGTGATAGCAGAAAAGGGGCAATTTGAGGGTCAACACAAGAATTTCGTATCTTGTCATTGGACCTTGCCAAACTAAAACTACACTCTATGTTGTTGTAATCTAATTGCTTCCCATATATCAATTTCCACATAACATTTTCGAAAGGAATACGGAAAATACGTAATTTGTTTACGCATGATCATATGATCATAACAACAGGTCGGATTCTGCCACCTGACACCCAAACCCACAGGGCCGACCCCTACGTTTTGGAACCACTTTTGTCCCACGCGCCACTGGATAACCATTCGTCTTTTTTTACGCTCATGCTTTTCTCGTTGAGAACAAATCAAACTTATCTGAACTATATATATATATATAATCCTTCGTAAATATGATTTACTTATTACATATAATTATTAGATAATAAGGATCAGGTTTAATAAAATACTTATTCAGAATTTAAACAAACGTTGGATCATATCTCATGCTTGGCAAAATGAATGACGGCGATCCGAAGCTTGGGTAAAGGGAAGCGTGAAGTACACGCGCGAATAGTGGGCCTGGTGTGAACACTGTCCACAGAACAATACCAACAAAGTAAATAAGGAGTGAAAAATATTAACCCGTATATGTATGCTATGCAATATGCATGCATACACTCTCTGTATCCTATCCTATCCTATCCTATCCTATGGCCTCCGGTTATATTTCAAAGGAAAACGGAAAGGGAAACGGAGAAGCGAAATATTAAACTTAAAGGAAAAATAAAATTAAAAAAAAAAAGAAAGAAAGAAAGAAAAAAACGCGGCTGTTCTAATTGTATACACCAAAAACCAGAGAGAGTTTCATCTTTCCGCTAATCCATTCCAACTTTAGAGATCGAACACAACCCAAGCTCATAGCCTTTGGGTTAACACGATTTGTTTTCGTTCGGGATCTTTCGATTGAATTACTCTACTTCTCGGGGTTTTAGGATCATTCTTCTCTAGGTCGGTGATATCGATTGGGATTTTGTGATCGGCCCCATTCCATTGGAAATCCTTTCTGGGTTTTGATGGGTTGTCGGTTTTGTTGAATGGGTCGGTTCCAGTTTTTTGTTTGGGTTCGCGGGACAAGAGGTCTCAGTTCCTGTTCTTGATTGTTTTGTGGTGTTATTTTGTTTTACATGATTTCTTTGGGGAGAAGAGATGCGAGAAAGGAGCTAGGGTTAGGGTTAGGGTTTGGCGTTGTGAGAGAGATGGAGGATACTGAGCTTGAAGAAGGGGAGGCTTGCTCTTATCATAATCACAACGATGATGATTGTGATTCCAGCGTGGACCCTGATATTGATCTCTCTTACATAGTAAGCTGTTTCGTTTCCGTTGGCTCTTTTGTTTCTGGCTTCATAACTTATTCATCAGAGATTGATTTAGGTAGGCTAATTATCATGTGTTGACTTCTTTGGTACGTTTACGATCCAAATTACATGTGCCACTGGATATTTGATCGTTAATTTTGATTATCCGGAGGTCTTAACATGTTATAATTGTGATCGGTAATGTGATATCGCCTATGCTTGCCTGGAAGAAAATTAGGATAGAAGTAAAGAAAGGCTGTGGGTTCTGAATGAGTGTTAGATATGGACACAGAGATTATGGGAGGTTCTTTTTAATAGTATGATTTTGCCAGTCTTAACTCTTAACTGTTTAGAGATCAATTTATGGACTTGCAATCAGAATATCAATTATGAGGATCACATTGTTCAGCTAATGGAAGCATACTTTAGTTTTAGAATTAGGTTGAATGATTAAGTTTGTTCACATGCATGCTATAAATTAAGGATTTCGTTTAAGCATACTTGTGTTATTAGCGCTTGCCTTCTTGTACGTATGATCGTACTCTGCTCGGTACATGATCGGGTTTTTGTTTTATTTTTTACTTGGTGAAGGGTGAGAAACTCCAACATCTCTTGGGACACTTTCAAAAAGATTTTGAAGGTGGAGTCTCAGCTGAGAATTTGGGTATGTTGAAAGAGAACATATTTGTGTTACTATCTCTCAAACATCTACATTGCATATGAGTAAGCACATCTTCCATGTGTTATCTGTTTAACTGTGGATTTTAAATTCTACAGGGGCAAAATTTGGAGGCTATGGCTCATTTTTACCTACCTATCAACGGTCTCCTGTTTGGTCTCACCCAAGGACTCCACCAAACAACCAGCACAGTGCTTCTAGATCTCCAGCAAATTTTCACTTGGAGGTAGAACTGTTTTGATATCAAGCGCATTACCTGTTACCATCTTATTCTTTTTCATTTGATTTATGTCTTGCCTCTTTGGCCAATTTTGACTTTTATTTTACTCAAGCGCGTCGACATAACTTCTGAGAAAGCATAATAGTGTATATAATTGTGGAGGCTAAAAACGCACATTTTTCTTTTATAGGGTGGGCCTGTTAGCTATGTATGTTCATCAATGGCACCTCAGTCAACAAAGTCTGAAGCTACTTCTACAAGTACATTGTTGCAGCCTGTATCAAAAGCATCATCATCCCTGCATGATTCTGTAAAAAAAGAAGCATCAATGCCATCAACTTTTCAAGCTGAAAATTTTTCTATAATACATGAATCTAGAAACAGGAAACCTGCTAATTTACCTGATCAGAAGAAGTTGAAAGTTCGAATCAAAGTTGGTTCTGATAACTTGTCGACACGAAAAAATGCTGCAATTTACAGTGGTCTTGGCCTTGATGTCTCACCATCTTCGTCACTGGATGACAGCCCATCAGAAAGTGAAGGGATGTCTCATGAACCTCAAGATAGTCCCTTTGAATCTCCTGCGCAAATTTTATTGGTGAATTATCTCATTGATATTTTGATATCTTTATTCATTGTCCATACGTTTCCAGATGTGATATAAAGGTTATGTTATTTATTTATTTATTCTTTTGGTGCAGATAATGACTTCCTCCCCATTGCCTGGAAGTCAACTGCTGTCACCCCTTCCTGATGATCTCATTCACCTGAAAGAAAAGGAGAAGCGTCCTAAAGACATAGGAATGAATGGGTCGAGGCAAGCTCGAGAAAGTTTGGATATAGGAATGAATGGGTCTGATTCCCTGAAAGTTCATAGGAAAGCATCAAGAGATAAAAAAGTGAAGTCACTCAATATTAGTGAAATTGCTTCTTGCAGGAATGATCTGGATTCTCAGAGCAGTTTTGATGGTATTCCTCATAAAGATAGAGGCATTGACTCTTTAACTTGTGAGGAGCTTGTGACAAATACCTTAAATCTTCCACTTCTGAGGGACAGAGGTTCATCAGACCAAACAAGGGAAGAGACATTAGAACCAATCTTTACGCAAGAGGATGGATGGTTTGAAAATCGAAATGCCAGCATTGTTTCTAAGGGTCAGACAGGTAAGAATGATAATTTCTCTGATAGTGTTTCAGTCAACACAAGAAGTGATGGCCATTGCAAAGGAGAAAAGCCTAAAACTTCAGGGAAAGTGGGTTCCAATGCTTTAAAAGGGAGGAAACATCAAACCTCTGAAGCAAAAGATCATTCCAAGCAGAAGGCCAATAACAAAGCTAAATCCCTTGGGCATGAACCGAAGTCACATTTTGGAAAGGCGTCTTCATCATCTGAGGGGAAAGTGAAAACTAAAAAAGTTCAAAGTCATGACAATGTGGAGGTCAGTCCTTCAATGGCAGCCAAAACTAAGAAGAGCACCTATATGGACAAGCATACAACTGATGGTGAGTTAGGAGAGCTAAAATTACCAAAGAACTCTGAAAAAACTGGGGATATGTATAGAGCATTTTTTGGGGACATGGAGATAGAACAAGAAGAAAACCAGATAAGCCCACTGGAGGCTGGCTATGAGGATAGGATGAAGGAGTCTAATTTGGCTGAACTTGGCATGCATGGAACACAAATGGTAAAGGGGAGATCCAGTGGTAAGAAAATTCAGAAGCCATCAGCACCTGAAGCATATCCAAGAGCAGCTTCAAGTGTTGGCCTTCACCCTGGAAACGGGCCTATATCTGATGTACCTCATGCAACAACAGCTCCTGTTTTGATACAAGAGAATTGGGTCTGTTGTGACAAATGTCAGCAGTGGCGGCTTTTACCAATTGGTAAAAATCCTAATGACCTACCGGAGAAGTGGGTGTGTAGCATGCTTAATTGGCTGTAAGTTTCAATCCAGCACCTACATTTTTTATACGGGTCAATATTAAAAAATGGGATGAATTAGATATTCTGAACAAATATACAAGAGTGTTAGATTTTAGTATCATTTTCCATCTGAAAGTTTAACATTTCTGTTGTTGATGCTTTAGGCCTGGTATGAACCGATGTTGTTTTAGCGAGGAAGAAACAACCAATGCTCTCATTGCGCGGTACCAGGTCCCTGCTCCAGAAAGTCAAACTTTCATGCAAAGCAATCCTGGTGTGGTTGCTTCTGGAGAAATTCATCCTGATTATAACGGCCATGTCAATGGCTTGAATGCAGTTGGTAGCGGGGAAAAGAGTTCATTTAACAGAGACTGTTCCTCTCAGTTGGTGAAGAAGAGTGTAAGATCAAATGATGTGAATAGGTCTTCTTTGGTAAATGAAGCTGACTTGAAACTGAGCAAGTTTGGTGATATAGCTGTGGAGAAGCCAAAGCATAAGCAGAAAGAGAAGAATAAAAAACTTGATTCTGATGGAGGTACTGCATCTGAAATGGTTCTTTTATGTGCGTGTAAATATTCTGATGTAGGATGGGTAGAGGACAGCAGCCATACTAATTGAAAATTGATTTAGGAACACTAAAAGTCTCTTTATTGATATAAATGAAGAAGAGAACTTCAAACTCGTCTTAGAAATCACATCTAGGGATTATAGGAAAAAAAAAAAAGAGGGCTTCACACATAGTTTCTAAGAATCCCTCCTAGAAGCTAACAGACAGTTCTAGATGAGAAAGTCTTGCACTTTAACAAACTTAAATGTATTTTAATCTAATAATGAGACTTTACTAATGAAATGAAATTCTAGCTAGATAAACTGGTAAGTACTCTAGTAAGATTTTGAAATAAGCAAAGATTTGGAATAAGCCATAGAATAAAGAAATTCTCATTTTACTTTCAAATGGATATGTTTTATACTGATAGATCATATCTTGTAAATTATCTATTTGTCAATCCACGTACATCTAAATGTGATAAATTTTGTATAAAATCAAACTTTTAGGTAATCTTCATCACATGTCTTATGTAATTTATTTATTTCTGATACAAAATACAGGTAATCCAAAAGTCTCAAAGATGACGGGTAAAAGGGACCACGATCAGGAGTCCTTTAGAGCCTCCAAGAAAATCAGGACCGAGGGAGTCGTGGAACAGTTTCAACATGGTCGGATCAGTGATAAAGGAGGTGACAGTTTAAGTAACTGCTTACCTTCTGTCTCATCAGGAAAGTCAATGCCTAAACATAACAATCATAAGGATACAAAGCATTCTAGAAAGGAGCAGGCGCAACTGTCCAGTAAAAGAGTGAGGGACACTGATGATAACTTGCATGATGGGCAGATTGATATAGTGGCTTTTGATAGTAGAGATAGTTCAAAAAGAAAGAAAATGAAGGAGAGTCATAATCAACTTCAGGACAGCAGGATTTTGGCCAAGGAGTTCAGTGAGAATGACCAAAGGAAGGAGATGGCACCTGCATCTGAAGGCAAAGAGTCTAGCGCAAGTAAAAACGGGGGTAAAACAGGCAGAAAAGGTAGCCATGGGAAAACCAAGCGTCTGATACAAGAGCCGGGGAGTACCCTGTCTCAGCGAAGCTTAGATGGTGGGGATTCTTCAAGAAGGAACTCTGCATCTCTGCATCGTGCTGTGGCAGCTACTTCTAGCTCTTCAAAGGTCTCCGGTTCACATAAAACCAAAGCCTATGTCCACGATGTTAAAGGCTCACCAGTGGAATCTGTTTCTTCATTACCTGTGAGAGTTTCAAAGCTAGATAACCTTACATCTGAAAGAAAAGGCCTGATTAAGAAAGAAGATGACTTTGCTGATGCTGGCTTGTTGGACAAAGTGACTGGTTGCTCAGGTCCTAACATGCGATGTCAAATTGAATCAACATCTTTGGATCAATTTCATGCTGATGAAAGACAAAATGAAACTCAAGGTAATCAAAGTGTTTCTCATTCTAGGAAGGGATTCTCCTCACTGTCCAGGGACAAAAATAGGAATTCTAACTCTGAGAGTGGGAATGGTAATGCCAAGTTCCTTGATTCTGGTGGCAAGCAAGCCCCTCCTTGTGAAGTAAGGCCTACTGGTAAAAAACAAATTGCTGAGAAGGGTGGAATCAAGGCTAATGAAGATGAAAATACATGCACTGGCACAAAGGGCTCATTATGCATGATCGATAACTGTAAAAAAGACAATAGATCCAATTCTGAGGGACACATTGACCCAGATATAAAAGTAAATAGTATTTGCATCTATGATGCAACTTCTACTCCAAAGCAGAGTATGCTAGCTGATTGTGAGATCTCTGGCAGAGGAAAGGCACTCTCATCAACTCCCCCTAGGGGAGCTCAAAATGAGACATTGGCCAACTGCAATCAACTGGTTTGTGGGCCTCAAAAAGGAAATGGACAAAATGGTTTATCTGGTAATGCTGATAATGCATTAAAACTTTCACAACAAATCAAAAGGGCTGATCACCCTAATGGAATTCATTACGATAATTCTAGAAACTCCATGTCAAATGGGCATAGGAGCAGGGATCTTGAAGCCGCGAGTCCAGTTAAGAGGGATTCCTCTAGCCAGGCTGCAAACAATGCTGTGAAAGAGGCTACAAATTTGAAGCACATGGCGGATCGTCTTAAGGTTATTATTGTTAGATGGTTTAGGTTTTGAAATACCTTTTTTTTTAAAAATGAAATACCTTATTTATTTTCCTCAAAACTCACTGAATTTTATTTATTTATTTATTTTTAGAAGAACTCTGGGTCACAACCTGAGAGCACGAGGCTGTACTTTGAGGCAGCCCTTAAATTTCTTGATGGAGCTGCGCTGTTCGAAAGTTGCAACATCGAGACTGCCAAAAGTGCAGAGATGATTCAGTCAATGCAAATATATGGTAGCACTGCAAAACTCTGCGAGTAAGTTGAAAAGTCTACATTTTGATGACGCTATATTTCTTTCTGTAATATATATTACATGTGATTCTGTCAAAGAATTTTTAGAATCATAAAATACTGTTATTTGAACTTGTTTTTTGTTTGATTATGATGTTTTCTATCCTAGTGATTGGGTGGTGTTAATTGTGGGATGAACTTAAACTACCATCACAACATGCTGGGACATCTAGGCACTGCAAATTTGTACAATGTGCTTGCAGTGTAGATTTCCATCATAGCTTGAATATGAAACTGTTAGTGTGACATGATTGTTTAATGAGAGGGGACTGGGGTCATGCTTGTGCTGATATATACAGACCCAATGACAGCCGCTGCTTTTTTTAGTCCTTTATCAATCATATTTCTGGACTATTTTCTTATTGTTCTGCATTGATGATTCTTTTGTAGTCAATAGAGAAATTCCACCTTTATTATCCTTACTAAATCTTGTAATATTTTAGGTTCTGTGCACACGAGTATGAGAAGTTAGAAGACATGGCGGCAGCTGCTTTGGCATACAAATGCATGGAGGTGGCATATATGAGGGTGGTTATTTCTTCGTATGGCAATGCAAATAGAGATCAACATGAGTTGCAGAAGGCTCTACAAAAGATTCCTCCAGGTTGTAAAATAACTGTTATGAACTTACTCATTCTAGAAGATGAATGTTTTATGAAGCTCTTAATGTTAGCATGAATGATGTTTTATACCTGGTCCTTTCCTTTGGCTGGAAGCATTGTGTGTTTAATACTTCTATTCTAGGGAGAGTTACTCAGTACTTTTGGTCTGCGAATTTTAATGCCTGAAAGTTTTGTCTTGGTCCACATTTTTTATTCTGTATATGGAGTTCGTTTCAAATCAGCAACAACTTTCTTATGCCGTTGTGCTTATTAGGTTGCACCTTTAGTAAAGTTTAGGATGACATTTTTGTTTCATTGATGTGTATTGTAGTATGCAACACGAGTATTCTCTGCCAAGAATTTTTTCCAAATAACTAAAAAAAATTTTATTATGTTATTGTGGTGATATTATCTGACTGGATTTGCAAGTTTAGGGTGTTAATTTGTTTGGAGTCATTCTATGGTAGCTTAACAACATTTGATGGTTATATTCTCCTATTTCACCTTAAAGATACAATTTTGATTGCACTGTGAGCTTAACTTTCTCAACTTTTGAATGAATCATTCAACTATCATTAAGGAAAATGGTGTAAACTCATTGTTCTTATCACACCACTGTCAGGTGAGTCACCATCTTCCTCTGCCTCCGATATTGACAACTTGAACCACACAACTTCAGTTGATAAGGTTCCCGTAGCTAAAGGCGTTAGCTCTCCTCAAGTGAATGGAAGCCACGTAATTACTGCTAAAATTCGTCCCAGCCTTGCACGATTGCTCAATTTTGTAAGTGTATTTCTACATCATATAGAAACCTATAGCTGTTTTTCGATCACTCTGGATGCAGTTTAAGGAAGGTTAAAAAATATAAAATAAACAAATAAAGGTTAAAAAAAATCTGAAATGAACTAATCTCCCCTTTCAACAATTGTTGGTAAATAATTTTGAAAAAAACAATTGTTGGTAAAAGGCTTCTGGTTTATATTTCTCTTCATATGTTCAATATCATTGTACTACTTGAGATTTGTACGTGTCAACGTGTACAATGCTTTGTTGATACTGAATTTGGTACTCTGATACCTTACTAAATTGCTGATTATTTATCTTCAGACACAGGATGTGAGTTCTGCAATGGAAGCCTCTAGGAAATCACAAATAGCTTTTGCAGCAGCAAATGCCAGAACGGCGGATGTTCAGAGTGGAGATGGTATGTTTTCCATTAGAACAGCCCTTGATTTCAGCTTCCAAGATGTAGAAGGATTACTACGTCTTGTGCGACTTGCATTGGAAGCTATTAACCGATAAAGAGTCTGGCTGCTGATGGCATGATTTAAACTGGGGAAGATGTATCTGTTTGGTTTGTGTGTTCTGGGGTCAAAGCCTCCTAGAAAAAGAAAGAAGACTGGCAAGATGTCTCTGATGCATTACTTCTGTTGAGGGACCTGCTTTCCCCAATCGCCAACTCAATGTCCTGCTGTATACATGTGTGATATACAAAGAGAAATGCGGAAATACAAATGTATATTTGTATCATACTTCAGCTCTTCCTTGTGGGGATAAGGACTGCACTTAATTCCATTTTTAGAGCGGTGTCCATGAATTCTGATTTGCAAGACTTCCACCGACGACACAACTAAGAGGAAAAAAATAGGAGGATTGTTAGATGTCTCAACAAAATTGTGATTGAGGAAATAAATCAATAAAGACAGAGTATACTAACTATGGATTTTGCCGGGGTTGTAGAGTTATATAATATCAAGAGTATATATTCTTACTTGAAATTTTTTTCATTTTTGGGGTGGACTCCTACTTTGGTATTTGGCTTTGATTTGTTATACATTCATTGAAGACATTGTAAAGGCAACTGCAGAATATGTAGTATCAGTATAGTCTCAGTAACTGCTTCTGTTTGGTTCAAGCAATACGAGCAGAAGCTAAACTACATTGCTGTCTGAGGTTGGCTACTTCATCTTTTGCTTTCGATCTTCTTACGTAACTATATCTCTCGTGAATACAAAATTGATTCTGCTTTATCATGCAGGCTACTTTGGAAATCGGTGTTGGGGCAATTTTCCTCTGCTGTTGATGGGAAGCTAGGACAGACTAGTTTATTGTTTGCATAGTGGAAGATAGTAATGCGACTCATATCACGTCATCCAATTGTTCTTGTTGGAAGGTTTGAAGAGAATCACTGGCCATGTATATCTTTGTACAAAGCACTGTCTATATGTTCACTTAGCTCTCTCTTTGGCAGTGGTTCATGTGTATATACCCATGAGCTTCTTCTTCCTTCGTATTTAACAGGTAAAGCAACTCTATACAAAGAAGTTTGTTTGCAGTAAGAATTATTATAGTTTGTATGTTTGGGTCTGAAGTTGGTGATATTGATGAAACAGGTACTTTCTAATATCCTTCTCGTGGACATTGCGACAAATCTATGATCAATCCTCCGGAATCCAGATGTTAGAGAAGCAACAGTAGGCATTGTGGGAGTATCGTTATCGACCGAGTTGATGGATACATTGTCGTTGTCAGGAAATTTGTCTTCTGTTGTACATAAAAAAAGTCATGGAATGGAACTTCCCTTTGTTGCCTATTGGAATAGAAAATTGTGATAATGCTTCAAGAAAATTGTTATGGCACAGCCTAAGCCTAACTTGAAACTTTACGCAGCATGCATGTATTGTATATGGTTCTTCTAACCCATAAATATAGACAAATGAGTTAATGTAATCTTTCCTTTATAAAGAGGCTGTTTTGTTTTGTGTGTTCAAACATGTAATCTTATGGTTATAATTTTATCAAGGCTAAATCTCATCACATTTCTTCTGGTACTCTGTTCAATTCAATGACGATCTAGGTCCTGTGGGCCATCTCGAATAAATTGCAGATTCCTCACTCACATGAAATGCGTCTTCCTCCTTCCTCTCTTCTCTTCGCCTTTCCTCTTAAGACTAAGAAACAGACGACTACAAGCGCTTCACTTTAATTAAATCTCAGACCTAAACAATACAATACAATAAAATAAGACACAATACAGGTAAAGAACACCAACATGGGTTCCAGATTTTGCAATTCAAATCCCGTTGTCAGATCTTACCTTCTCTCCAGATTCTCTTTTCGCAATCCTTCTCTGCTCCAATCCTTCAATTCTCACTTACGAAACGATGACGCATCCTCGTTTCATCACAAAATCCCTAGAAGGTGGCATTTCGGTCATTCTCACGAGCATCCCCGTCACGAGGAGGGCGAGAGCATTTTCCGACTCGGCCTCTCAGCTGACATTGCCTTGGCTACCGGAAAGGCTTTGACTGGTTATGTCACGGGGAGCACTGCCATTATCGCCGATGCAGCGCATTCAATCTCCGATATTGTAATTTCACCCACCCTTTTCTTTTTTCTTTTCTGTTCGGATAGGCTTTGTAATTTAGGAGTTTTAAGTTACACTACTAGCAATTTCTTGTTCTTTCTTTCTTTGTTTGGCGTTTGTAAATGTTACCTTTCTGATTATTATTATTATTATGATTAATCATTTTAAGAAAGTTTGACTATAACTGATAGTTAATGTGATATGCAGGTTCTTAGTGGAATTGCTTTATTGTCGTTCAAAGCTGGACGAGCTCCAAAAGATAAAGAACATCCATATGGTCACTTATAAATTTGTACCTACTAACTACTCCATTCATCTATAGAATATGCATATACATGTCCTAATCCGTTTAGTACAACTTGTTTACTCTGTGGAAGAAAATTGCTTTTGATGCTGCTTCTAGATATGTAACGACTTCTCCTTACCGGTTTCTGGTTTTGCCTTCACTTCTTTCAGGGCATGGAAAATTCGAAAGCCTAGGAGCCCTTGGGATTTCGTGCATGCTTTTGGCAACTGCTGGTGGTATTACGTGGCATGCTTTTGATGTTCTGCTTGTATAATTTCTTTCCTGTATTGTTCTATCTTTCTCATTTCCCGTCATAGGAAAAACCATTATGAGAAATTCCATGCACATTCTTAAATGAATTTAATCTCTTAATGAGTTCAACATATTTTTGTATCATTCTTCTTAGCTAATATGCTTTCTAATGTGTAGGGATTGTGGCCACCAGCACCTGAAGTAACTAACCATTTGCTGTCTAGTGAACGTGGACATAAGCACAACAGTGATGGTGCGCATCATCATGAAATTGACATGGACCACCCTATCCTTGCATTGAGTATGACTGTTGTGTCCATATCAGTTAAAGAAGCGTAAGTTGCAAACTTGTAACTCAGTTTAGAGCCTTTTTTATGCTACTACCTATTCTTTCGGCCTTCCCAATTTGACAACACTCAAACCTTCACAACCCTCTTTAGCTCCCTCTCCTTTCATTGATGACATCCCAATTAGTTCCCATTACATGAATAAGTTGATTATTATATCAAAGTAGTGATGCTTATTGGAATATAACTAGGTAAGCAGACATATTTGTGATTGTCTGTGCCTTCCTTCTCCCAGGGGCCTCACATTCATTAATAAGGTTTGTTTTTGCCACAGTTTTCTTTCCATTTTAACTATATAGTTACATATTTCCGATCATTCTGCTTTCATTGCACTTCTGTTGAAAACTTGTGCCAGCTTTGGCACTTTTAATTTTGTGCTTTTGACAAGTTCACAGCTTCTTGTATTCTTCTTGATGCAGTTTTTCTTCTCAATTGTGGTCTTTGTTTTTGGCAATTTAACCTGATTAGGCTATGTTAACTGTAGGTTATATTGGATAACAAAACGAGCTGGGGAGAGACATGGCAGTGGATTAATGAAAGCTAATGCATGGCATCATAGGGCAGATGCAATTTCATCTGTTGTTGCTCTTATTGGAGTTGGTAAGAATCATTGGCTTATGTAATGTAATTAGATTTTGGTCTTAATTGGTTCAAGAATGCACTTAGGTCCAAGTATATGAGGAATACACTAGACTCTAGTTCGCCTGTCAGTTTCGGGTTTATCCCAAATTCTCATAAATTCTTCTGTAGGATAGTTTTGTAGGCATAAGTTGACAAAGCATCTGTTAACCGTGACTTTAGGAGGCTCAATTCTTGGAGTTAAGTTTCTGGATCCCCTTGCTGGGCTTTTTGTTTCGGGAATGATATTGAAAGCTGGACTGGAAACTGGATATCAGAGGTATACTTCCTAACTTGATTACACGTGCCCTCATATCTTTGCTGCTTCTTATGTACCTGCAGATTGACCTTCTTAATCATGTAGAAACATTTGGGCATGAAATATGTGTGTAGAGTTTAAAGATATCTATATGTATATGGCACAATTGTATTAAGCAGTTCTCTCTATGTCTAGTATAGTTATAGGTTGTAGCCAAGAACTTTCTTGCTTAAATTAGCTTTTCTTTTATCTAGCAGATTTTTAGGTGTTGGTAATGGCTGCTTTTGCATTCATGTTTCCTTTTTTCCGACTTGGAATTCTAAAATTTCACGTGGTGTTCTATGAGAACAACATATATATATATATATATATATATTTTTTTTTTGACAAATCACTAACACCTTCTTGGTGAATGATGACAGTGTCATGGAATTGGTGGATGCTGCAATTCCTGTGGAGCATTTGGAATCTATAAAGGGCACAATACTACAAGTGGAGGGAGTCAAGGTTATGGATTAGAATCTGTTGCATTAATATTTGCAAATTACTAATTTTCCGGACTTCACCTGCTAACTGTAGTACAAGTTTTATTTTTTTATGCCCTTCATTTATTGATCACCACTTATGTACAGCTCGAATCACATGGGCTTTAGATTGTTATGTAAAATAATATGGAGATTGATTCTCTGACTGAAAATCATAGTCTGCTAAGGGGACAAGACCAGTTACACCATAGACTGTTACTTGCAACAGGCTTGCATATTCCATATGATAAAATTGGTGTAAATATTCATTTATACATAACATTATTGACATTGTATTGATTGCCGAGAAAGAAAACAATTAAAAAGAGAACACTGTGTATTGTACAAATAGAAATTTGTTGCAACATGAAACCTTTGAAGCCTTTAATGTCTTATCTCAAATTTAAGATTTTGTGTGGATTGGATATGTGTTCTTCCCATCGTGTGTAATATTTGCAACTTTTAGCACATCATCAATTTTGTTTTAATTTGATGTAGATTTGATCGGATAGATACTGATTGTCCTGGCATTAGTGACATCTTACTGAAGGAATTGATTATATATTTTTGTCTTTAATGTCTTCATGCACCTTACTCTAGAATCTTCCGTATTGTTAATAGGGATGCCATCGGTTGAGAGGAAGAAGAGCTGGTTCATATTTGTTTCTTGATGTACATATTGAGGTTGGTTCTGGTCTTTGCCCAAGTATTTGATTCTTAAGCACGTAGCTCAAAAAGTATACTGAAATATCTAGAATTTAGTTTTAGGCTTTTGATTAAACTATGGTTTTGTTCGTGGGAATAACAGGGTTATTAGTTCTGATTTGCAGGTAGACCCCTTCTGTAGTGTAAGTGCTGCACATGGAATTGGTGAAAGAGTGCGTCACGAAATTCACAAGTCGTATCCTGAAATAGCGGAGGTTTACATACACATAGGTAGGCTACACAAAGTATTATGTGCAGTATGTTGAGCAGTAATTGAACTGAAGATGGACATAGATTTTGATGCTCGGTAATAGAAATAAATAAAGTAAAAAAAGGAAAGAAATTCTTAATTGTTTGTTGCCCCATTTTAACTTTCATGGGCATCCCTCTTAACCCAAGTCCTCCTGAGATGCTTTGGTTGATTGCATGCAAATAATTGAAGGCACTTTCTGCAAATATAGAACACAGCTGAATCTGTAACCTTGAATTGACGATCGTTTAATTCTATTTAATACATTTTCTAGAAGTTGGGTTATAAACTTGACAAAATGACTTGTAGACCTTACCAGGAGCGGACGTGATTCAAGTGTGAATAATCTTTTGAGTATGGATGCATTGCTCAAATCTTTTTAATATTTTATTGATATAAAAACTTGATGCTAAATCTTTCTCACAATTATTTTCTGGTCATAAAGATGGTATTTTAGTGAACCCCTTTTTAACTTCATTTAAGGAAGCTTGTTGCTTTTATCGTCTTCTTTGTTATTTGTAACCAGGCAGTTGACGCCAAATCTCCCAGATTACTGTATAATATATCTGATTCAAGCAGTTACAAATATCATGTGTAATGCCTTTTCAAATATTTACGTATTTGCAGATCCTGCATTTCTAACCTCTCTTCCCAACACAAAGGATGAATGGGAGAATTTGGAACAAACATCCAATATCTCTTTGGAGGACGAAAACATCAAAACAATTGTTTCTGATATTCTCTCGTCAAAGTTCGGGCAGGTAGTCCTTTATTTTGTGTTCTTGCCCATTGCCAACGCATTGAGGTTCTCTTGTATGGATGTGTTATTCTACATACAAACATGAAAATTTGTTGTGGCCATTACCTACGTTTTTCGCCAATTTAATGAAATGGTCTTAAAATTTTTCACATCTCTTCCGCATCTAGGTCACTCATCATTCATGTTCTGCGGTATGCTTGCTAAAATTTCCCTCCTTATTTTGGGTAGAAAATGGCGATTGAGCGCATCACTCATCACTCATTGCAAGGCAAGATATTTCTTCAAGTTGAGGTTTCAATGCCCCACAACATCCTGGTGGAGTAAGTTTGTAGTGAAGTCCAACTTCTTTTTATGGAATCTTGAGGGTTAGTGGTATTGATCATATAGTGCCCTCATTTGCAGGAAGGCAGTGGGAGTGGCAGAAGAAGCTGAAAAGGAAATCTTCAGGGTAACATCCGATGTTACTCAAGTCAGCTTCCAACTCAGACTGGGTCCTCCTATCTTCAAACGAGCAGAGAAGGAAACTAGGTCAGATGGCAACTAGCTGTCTCTGCCTAGCATGGAATCATAACTATTAACAAAACCAATATCTTTAGTAACTCCTGACAAAGCCGTTTGTAAGGCTTGTAAAACTTCTCCCGTAGCCATTTCGTGTAATCTAAATTACTCCAGCGAGCTTACAAGAATAATTAGATGCTGGGCTCATGAAAAATTTAGGTGCCTTCTCTAGTTCACTTTCGTCCATAAGCTGGCGAAATTACTTTTATAGTCTGTATAAGCTTTACCTTTGAAAATATAAATTTTACCCTTTCCAGTCAAGAAAACCGAAGAATTAATCATATCTGATATCTGACCTAATCATAATGCAAAACACTTTTAAAGAATGCGAAAAGGGGCAAAAGTTAAATTTGGGTTAAATGAAGCTAGAACTAGGCTAAGCGCTTTTGAACGATATTTTCACCAGTAACTACATGTCTCAAATTTAGCTCGTATACAAAATTTAAGAGATAGATAACGCCAAATCTCTTAATTGTTAGTACAAGGTTCCTTTCAGAAATACATGAAAGGAAGCTGACGATATCATTTTACCGGAAAACCAGTTTATAATTATTGCTACAAGGAGGAGTCGTTTAAGCTTATAGAATATGTCATTGAAAAGAATCTCTTTGAATCGAAGAATAAAGATGAAGAAAAGCAAATGAAATAGAAAACAAAGAGCCAGTGATCAGATAATTGTAGTCTGGATGTTGTTTGGTCGACATTATATATATTCCGACATCATCTTCATCACATCATTGGCTCTGCGTACTCTTAACAAGAGATAAACAAACACTAACAATCGGAGGAAAAATGAAAAGAGATTGGAGCAGGATAAGGGCTCAGAAGGATCCATTGGTGTTGTTTAATCACAAGGGAATCAAAATCCCTCATAAAATAGGTAGTTCTCAACATCCTTGCCCCTCCAACAACAACATCAACAATCTCATAATATTTCTTTCAAATGTTTTTCGATCGACATAACAAAATTGAAAAGAAAAGAAACTTCAGCAGCATAGACAGAAAGGAAGAGGAAGACGAAGAGGAGGAGGAGGAGGAGGAAGAGGAAGAGGACAGAGGACAGAGGGTACCTTGATACCGCCTCTCTGTTAGTGTTATATATAAATATGATTTTCGAAACGTAACCAGGTAAGGCTTAGGGTTAGGGTTAGGGTTAGGGCTGAGAGTGAGACGGTGGAATTACCAGAATGCCATCTCTAGTATAAAAGAACTTAACTTAGGCCGTTTGAAATTCTTTCCGCATCGCGTAGGCCCAGTAATATTATTTTGTTAATGTCTTTTTAACAATTTGATATTATCATTTTTAGCTGCTAAATTACGATGACAATTAATTATGATTAATTAATTACAATTTCAAACTAGATATTGTTTTTTCATAAACCGAACTTTTGATTTTCTATTGTCTTATAACTAATGCATTACTAAATAATAAATATACGATTTACTTCCTATCATTTGTCCTAAAATTTAAGTTTTAGCAATTTACAAAAAAACTTTATATTTTCAAAATAATATAAAATAGTTTTTAAATTTATCTATTTGAATTTTTTTATTTAGAGAGCTTATTAAATACGTAAATAACTGGTGTGAACTTTTAAAAATAAAATTTAATTAATTTTAAAACTATAATTTTCATTTAACGATTTATTATTTCAAGTCAATCTTTAAGAGACATCTCGATTATTTAAAACATGAGTCCTTTTTGCTCTAAAATCTGGAAGAGAAGATCGTTCAACGTCTTGATATCATGTATAAATTACAAATATTTCACATTAATTATCTATTTTTGATTGATAAAATGCTTGTAATTATAGATTATAAATATATATTTTGTGTTTTATTGAGTATATTGAATATTTTGATCAAAATGTTCTTGAAAGTGTCTATTTAGGAGTTTTAATTAGGTAGGATCTTTTATCTTTTATCCCTTTTAGGTTTAATTGAAAGTGGGATCTTTTAGGTTTAATTGATCTTATCTTTTATCCCTTGTTTTAAGGAAGGTTAGATAGGCTTTTGAGATAATACAAGGGATAAAGGTGCACCCATCCCATCTCCTCCTACATTTTTATTTTCTACATTGTTTATTTTTCTTTTATGTTGTTTTTGAAAACCACGTGCAATTAATTTTTCTAGATAACGTTTAATTGAAGTTTAATTCTTTCATAATTATGAGATCTAATCGTTCCTTTGTGTTCTTTTGTTCTTTAGTATTTGTATTTCTTTAAAGATTATTAACATTATTGTTTTGTTTGATTGATAAAAAAACCCTATCATTCAATTGTCAAAATAATTTGTTACCAATTGGAATAATTAAATCTGTAATTATTTGATTATTCTAATACTTAGTGATAAAATATCATAGTTCAATATAGGTTATTCGACTCATGTTATATTGATAATTTGGTCTAAATAAACCGAACATGTATATTTGTTGGCCATAATTGATGGTCTCTCGAGTTTTTAATTCTA
>JANIHY010000004.1:17725292-17736628 GCA_027479065.1 Erythroxylum brevipes | reverse complement strand
CGTATAGAAAAAAATATTACTAGTGTTAGCACATTTTGTCATTATTTTCTTAATTATCTTCTAGTTTTCTCACACTAATTGTCACACCAAATTAACCACAAGATAAAGATAGCATAAAGAATTCAACCTTCGCCTTTTATTTTAATAACTTTTGTTATTAAAAATTAATTAATCAGTTAATTTGTATTAGTTAATAATTTTTTACTTTTATTAGTGAATTTACTTTTGTTTTCCAGTAAAACAAAATTTAAGAAAATCATGATAGTATGTAGCTTTACTTCTATAAAATACAAAGGTTATTTTCAGTACATTCACGTACAAATGTGACAGAAAAATAATAATGCAGTTTAAAAAAAATAAACAAGTAAAAATAATACGTAAAATATTTAAGTAAATAATTATATACATAATAATTTATTTTTCTTAACATTCTTGCTCTAATCATACTGAAAGAGACAACCTAAATTAACATGAGCTTCCAACAACTAAATTAATGTCTTAATTAACCTTAAGCAGAAAAGTAATCAAAAAAATGCTAACATCCCGGAGAGGCTATAAAATGGAAAACAACGAATAGACAGAAACTAGAATATGGGACATAGGCTAAGGTCTAAAGTTCTGGTCAACTTCTCTACACCGCTTGGTACCTTAAATGCTCCTTATCGATCACAACTACTGATGAAGACAAGATTACAACTTGGTTATCGCCGTTGAGGAACTCGGTGTCGATGCAATCTATGAGCGCAACAATGTAAGAACAGATATACGGTTAGGTCTTTCTTCCCTCCTCTTATTTAATGATTTCAGATTATGATAAAACCGAAAATAAGACGAACTAAGCAGCCGCATCTGGGTACTGCTGGTTTTAATTAGCTGCTCAAATATAAATATTAAATCGCTAATTGACACAAGCAAGAACCCTATGGATAGAGGACATGCACAAAAGGACAGGTCTCAGTTTATATTCCTCACCATCCACAGCCCTAATTTCAATAAACAAAACACGATGAAAATGAAGTTTGGATTAAGAAAATGACAAATTGGAATTTTCTATTCTTGTAGATATAGGTATGTTTCGAGTAGGAAAAGGAAATGAAAATGAATAATTAAGATGCTAGCTTAACCATATTTTGATAGGACTCAAGTCTGAACTTTGTGTTAAAATCTTACCCTAGTTTTGTTTCTGTAATCACGGCATTTGATTTGCCAATTGGTTGCTACTTTCTTGACTATTTGTTCCATGTAGGGTCCCACTGTTTAATTAATTTAATCTTAGTAATGTACCCAATAATTAAGTATAGCCATCTAATCCCAAGCTCACGGGCGCACTAAAAAATGAAAATGTCTTTGAATTTCCTTCAAGTTTGGGCAAGGAAGAAGGAAACAAGATTTTGGAGTATTTAATTACTTTTCCTACTTACTTGTTACTACTACTGTTGTGTATACTCGGAAAGCTGCAAACTCATCGTCACGTTTTGCCTGTTCATGTTGTCTTCTTTTTCTACATGCCGATGCCGATGCCGATGTAGTCTTTGGGAGCGGACGTTAAGGCACAACCACCTGACAAGAAAGTTGATGCTCTTCGAAATTCATGATGGTTGATTAAGCTCCAAGGGAAAGACCACCTTTCTTTTTTCTACTCTATAATATAACTTCTCGTTGATTCAATAAGCAATATGGTTTCCAATATTACTTTAAGCCATAGCTCTCTCAATAATGGCTTACCCATAGGTACAAAAGTTGCATGCGATTTGAGTTTGGTTGTCAAGTCACCAGACTTTTCATAAAGCCATTAATATAAAAAGTGCAGACCTTACGAAGAGTCCATAATAGGCGAGTAAATCAAATCGTGTTAGTAATTAATAATCTATCAAATATGATCAATTCCATTGTTTTTGAAGCAGGATACTTAAATCCGGAGATAAAAGAAGGGTGAGACCAGAAGTTCTAATACTTCTTGCAGATGTATCAAAATACATAGATATGTACTATGTATTAAAAAAGTTGGCAACATCAGCTATCTTTTAGTGTTTAATGTTTTGGGTCTTTAGAATATCTTATATTGACTAAATATAAAAATATTAAAAGATTTATAAATAATAAAATTAACTGTTTAAATGATTAGGTCTAATCATTTTGACCTGAAAGAGATTAATGAATGGATAATTTGTAGTTAGTGTTTGTAAGCTCTTTTTTCTAAATTCATGAGTTTAATGTCTTACTGGAAACATCCTCTTTATTATGTAAAAATAAAGATGCGTACTATCATATCTTTTCAGAACCCATTGATTAATAATTCTGAGATGAACCCATGCACTCAAAGGCTTTATTTAAACAAAACCTGCAACTTTTTAGAAGGAGATCCTAGAATTTTGGTCTGAACCCATCTGCCAATTCCGTACTAACATGAAAGTGATTAGATCCACCATCTTTGACGCAGAGAGTGAACTCACGGTCCATTCAAGGATTGTGTTTGAGAGATTCCAGAAAGAATCTGCATGACAAAGAGCTTTTTGGTGTTTTGGAGAGCGTATGGCTTTGCTTGCGGACTATCAAGAACTTAAAACACTCGTTCAACTTTGATGCTAAAATATAGGATGAACAGGTCCTACTCTGGCCACAATTAGTTTGACAATAGCATCTAAGGTCCATGTGTTCTGTGGTTTCAAGATCCCTCAATTGAAACTTTTGGACATGAGATTGCATAAAGATTAATGGCAATCAAATCACCACTGTTTCTTCCATTATACTAAATTAATGGCAAAGCTAAGTCATAATAAAAACAAATAAACTTTTAATTATATACCAAAACAATAATTAGAAAAAGAAAAGAACCTAGGGTGATGAGTTTGGCCAATTATTGTTAGATCTCACTAGCATCGCTTTTAAGTTTTGAAGAAGTGTGACAATAGTATTTCATTCTAATAAAAATTAATAATATAATTATATTCTGAATACATAAAATATATCATAAAATTATATATTGTAATTATATACTATGCTATAAAATAATTTAAGCTTGGTTCTATGCTATGTTCTTTTTTTTTTTTGGAGGAAACGTTAAAAAATAAAATATTACTGACTTATTCTTGTATATAAAATTCATTAATTCTTTCACAGATTTAACACATCTCATATCTTAAACAAGAAAAAGGAAGGTAATTTTATACCCACACTCGAGCTCAATAGCTTTGAATCCGCTATCCCGTTCATGATTTTTTTACTTCTAGGAGAAAAGGTCCTTTTTTTGGCCGGTTGTGGGCAAGAAGGGATTCGAATCTCCGACATCGTAGTTCGTAATTACGTGCTCTAATCTTCTGAATTACAGACTCTACTCCGTCTTTACTGAATCTGTTCTCGATAATACTTTAAAAAAGGAACCTTTGTTTTTTCCCAATCATTTCGAGTTAAGACGATGTTCCAAGATATGAAGTAGAAGAGAAGGGATTTTTTACGTGCAATATTGCGAAGCGTTAAAGATTAAAGCATAGCTTTAACAATAACATTAATCTTCTCGACCGTGCGTTTAATCTGTTGAACTGCTTTCTGCCATACATTTCACGGACATCAATGTTTATTACATCTCAAGTTTCAAGAATCATAGATGTTAAACAATATTCATTTACATCAAAATAATACAAACGGCTATCATATTTTATACGAAACACAATCTTCTCCATTGAAGCTACCAAGTGAAACCTCCAATGATAGGCATCTACACTTGTTAGGCTCGGCTGGAAAGCAACTGGGTTCCTCCATCATCCAGTAGGCTTCATCTCACGTTTGTTTCTCACACTCACCACTGTGTGGCTACAGAATTTTTCACCAGCCATTTTTTCCTTCAATTTTGCACTGATTTGGATAAACGAAGAGGGGATTGCGGTGATCTTCTAGTATGGTTAGGAGGAAGTTCGATGTCCAAACGTCTACAAGCTAATGCCAGAACACAAGAAACAATATGATGCAATTCAACTTTTGGGTGTCCATATTGAATCTTCAGCATCCGTTAAACCAAAGACTCATCAACTATGTCGGTGTTACTATAGGAGCCATCCAAAACCTCCCCACCTCCCGAGTCTTCAGCATTGTTCTGAACATCATCATTAGCATTTCCTCCGGAAGCATTTCTTCCACGGACTCGTCTAGAAGACATAGACATTTTGTTATTTGCCAGTGAGTTGCCACATTTTCTCTTCTTTGTATTGAAAAATCCTAGTTCCATAGCTTCCAATGCTTTTGTAGTCAATGGCCGGTTCCTGGTACTCTGCCTCCGGCTATTCAAAACGGGTGGATGCCATGGAGCAGCCATAGCGTCAGATAACTTCATCAAGTCAGGGTCAGCTTGGCAGTTCATTTTGGATGGCAAGCAGGTCTCATTTTCATGCAAACTGTCATTGTTTTGAAACATTTCTTTCATTATAGGTTCATCTTCAAAATCTGATGAAACATGAGGAACATTTAAGTCAATCAATTTTGGTGATTGAGGCTTTTCTGTATGCACTCCACTACCTCGGCAATCCTCACCAACAACTGCTTCACAATCCCTATCTGGACTGCCTTTAGCCAATGAGGTAGCAGATGACGAATTTTGAGCTGGACATATTATGTCCTCGTATGTATGGGAATTTGATGTGCAGTGAGATTCATCTTCATTTAGGTTTGTCGCTGCAGAAACATTTTTATTTGAGCTGATTGACTGTTCAATATTGCAACCGATGTAACTCAATTTCTTTCTGAGTGGGACCAAATACTTAGGGGGTTCAGGCTTAAACTTCCAGCTGAATTGGTACTCCATAGTCTCCCTTGGCTGCTTGTCATTCAGTAGACACAAGCTGTCAATTTCATGATTTTCGGCTGCTGCAGTAGTTGGATCTAAGGAATCGCATGTACTGCTATTTCTAATGCTGTTTACACAATCCGATGAATCACAGACAGCTTTTCTATCAATATTGCTCTCTGCAGGATTTTGTGTTTTCATTTCAATTGCTTCCTCCTCCGACTCTTCAGATGTGTCTTGTTCTGATTCGCTTGAAATACTAGAAAAAGAAGATGCACCAGCAACTCCGACAGGTAAACTTCTCAGCTCTCTCATCTTTGGTTGTTCGGTTCCATAAGCCAAACTGGTGTCTATAATTGTAAACTTCTGGACATTGCGATCACAATTCAACTTTCTTGGCTGAAGGTAACAATGACGCTTATTTGACAAGCAATCTTGATTTTCTTTTGAGGGTGGGTCCCATCTATATTCATCCTTATTTTGATCACCTTTTGCAGATTCAACTTGAAGCTCAAGAAGTCCTGGATCTGAAGCCACTTTATTCAAAACATCACTAACTGAATCAAAGTAGTGCTTTCCCTTCACCAATCTCCTTCTAGAAAATTTTTTAACTCCAGGCACAAGAAAAACCAAGGAATACTTGGAGTTGGAACCAGAAATGACTTGATCTTTAGGTTGCTCAGAGTGCCATCCTCTTGCTAAAAGTCGAGGCCAAACAGCTTCCCAGAAGAGATCACTAGATCGGGCCTTACTTAACCTAAAATCCCCTGTCAAAAATTTAATAATGTCTGCAGATGTAAGAGATGAGCAAGCTTTGCCAATAGGTATTTCATGACGGACAGAAATAACATGATTGGATTTTGGCTCTATGGCAACACTGGTGAGATCTTGCTTCCCTTTTCCAATTCCTATGGCTTCCACAAGCACATTGATACCAACTGCATGTGTAAGCGCAAAAATATATTCTTCAAATGCAATTTTCCCCTCTCCATATAACCTGAAAATCTGTAGTACACAAGGTTTCAAGCAAGTAAGGACATGATAATTGTTATTACCAATGGCAAAATAGAAAAGTTGCAGGTTGCAACCATAAAACCTACTATGCAAATTGCTAAACATACTTCCAAAATTCCAAAGAGAACAATTGTAACGACTCTTATGCCTTTTTTGCAGGAAAAAGAAAAACCTCATTACGTTAACACGAGATTAGCAAGTGAAAAATGCAGAAGGAAACATATCCTTAGGGAAAACATTATATTGTTATTTTACAAAGAGAATATGGCAAATATCTAGTCTGTCTTGTCAACTCTAGTAGTAGAAAACCAATATCAGCAGAATCAAGAATCAAGAATGAATATTAAGGATGAAGAAAACTGAATACATTTTAATATATGACACCCTGCAGGCAAAACTTCGCAAAAGAGAATAAATGGCTCGTTAAATTTTAAGGTTTCCAAGCTCCTCATTTAAAGAAAAATTTTCATCATCCTCACACGATGGGAGACTAGCCTACAAATCCCAAGAAATAACAAGGCTGGCACTAGACCAATCAAATACAAAGCCTAATAAACAACCTAGGCAGCTGTCATGCATGAATCAATATTTGACCAAATCCTCACAAAGCTCTGTCATACAGAACATAGTAAATTGAATACAGAAATACATGTAATTCAAAAAACTAAACTTTCCTCCACAAAGAAAGTATCATAGTTTAGAGGGATTTAAACTTTCCTCTACAAAGAAAGTACATAGTTTAGAGGGATGTTCAAATCACATCAAATTCTCGAAATGAACATGATTCCATTTTACTGCCTAAGATAGATGATGAGAATGAGACCGCAGGAAAAGAAAGGAAGAGCAACTGGTTTGTTCAACATTAGACATGAAGAAAAAGGGGGGAGATTTAGGGAAAGGAATACGAAAGACCTTAATAATCCAAATTATTTCAAAGTTTGTTTCAATCTGTTGAGGTCTTAACTCTTGCAAAAATGGAAATAATCCAATACCAAAATCATAACATATATAGGACTCTCATGCATCATAAGCATACGAACTAGGAAGCTTAGTTGATCTTTGTGAGTGCAAGAGATGGAAGCAACTAAAATTATTAGTAATAAGCACTATATGCATACGCTTTACCTAAACTCTTACAAACTCCTAAACAAGATCATTACAAGATAAAATGAAAAATGAACAAACATGCACATAGACATCGCGGTTTTAGGAGCGAGAAAAAAGTTTTAAGGCCTAGTAGGCTTTATCCTTTGTTCAGGTACAATCCTCTAAACATCAAATTAGAGCATTTTATTTTCAAACTAGTACTGTTTAGAGTCGTAACTTAGTTAAGATTATGAAAGGAACCATCAGAGAACACTGACTGTAGACATTTGTAATCTTGGCAAGTAGAGTTAGAGAATAACAAGGTGTACTTGCATTAGAAAGGACAAAGGTTATCTACACAACCAAGAATAGTTGCATCATGTACATGAGATATGGATAATCCTGTTATATATCAGTTTTCTGATTTTAGCAATTATGTAACTGTTCCTGTAACAACAGCATCATTGATGTGTCATACCTGCAGTAAAATATGGTGACATTCTTGTGAAACATGAGAGAGTAATCGTGATAATAACTCCTGTTGCCTCCACCCTGTAAATATCTTCTGTCCCTGTACATTACGTCTGGTCCTTAGCTTCCGACACTCTGACCATCTACGATATTCATCAGATCGGTAGAAAGGACCGTAATAGAAGGCCAGAATGTCACCCATTCCTTTACTCTCAACAAATCTCTTCACCGATATAAGATTCTTTCCAAAGATGAACAACCCAAGGAGAAAACTATCTCGTTCAAGATCTGTCCAAAATCCACTTGCAATGCCAGGAAAAGGACAGGATTCACCATCTACTTTATTCATTCTACTTTCAGGTTTTTCAGAGAAGATCAAGTCAACCTTCATCTTAGTGCTTGCAGCTCCCAGTTGATGATTTGAATCCTCTAAATCATTTCCACGGTTTAATGAAAAAGCCACACGTTGAATTTCAAATTCCTGGCATTCATTTTTGGAAATAACCTGGCTCTCTTCACTGTTAACAGATTCAACAGTCCCATTGATGTTTTTTATTTCAGCTTTTAACCACATAACGGGAATAGGTAATCCCAGCACAAAAGAGCGGTGAGTATCAAACGTTACTATTGAGTTCCCTGGCATATTTTTAAGCTTTAGGGGATCATATTCTGTAATAAGGCAAGGGACATTTGCTTGGTATTGATCTCCAACACGAGGGACCACCTGTGTGTCTCCAGTATCTCCCATGTCAGAAGAAGTTGGAGAAAGCGATTGCTCAGTGTTTCCATCTTGAATGTCTTCCATGTTGCTATCCAAACGCAGTCTGATGAAAATGGAGTAGGGATTGAACTCAGGGAATCAGGATGAGTAGGATTATTTTTCCTTTGAACATAACATTATTCAGCACCTTAGAGTGTATGTCTTCTTCCACCTTATCAGGTGAAGTGGAAGCCACTGGGTTAAATGTAAACTTAGCAGAGGGAGTAGTACCTGATTGAACATCGGAATAAAAATAGTATATTAAGCATGAAACTGTTGCCAGGCAAAAGATAACCAAAACCTTGAAAATTTACAGCCTTTTTATTATATATGAACTAAACAGAAAATTATTGAAAATTTAAAAGGATTGCCTGAAAAGGAATCAATGAATGCCTTAATAAGAACACCATATGTATAAATGAAACATATTTAGCGCACTCCTTAAGAACAAAATATTTAGTTTAACTGATGACATTTTTTCTACTGCTCCATATAAACAACAAATAAGAGACGGATTATCCTACTAGGACTAATGGCAAAAGTACTACTTCTGCTTGGTTAGCATGAAGGGAATTAATAGTGGATATAGACATCATTATAAGGCATAACAGAGTTATTACATATAACATAATACAAATAAAATAAACAATAATGAAAGAAGATAAGAAACAAGTAACAATCCCTTGCTATTTACTGCTGGCGTGACATAGACGACTAAAATTTCTTTCATTAACAAGCACCCGAAGCTTTTTTGAGCATAAATCAAGTTATGAAGCCAATACAAAAGAAAGTAAACTGCAATTAGTACAGCTCAGCATCCAAGGCAGATGAGTTTACGCACAAGTCCAGTTGACTCATTTTGTACGTTTCATAATAATTCTCGATTCAAAACATGTAGGAAACAATGAGGTTCTCAGTTAAGCATAAGAAAGATAATGAAATGTTTAACTGATGATAAACGTCCATCTTATCTGACATTGTCGGCAAAACCAGGTCCAAAATGCATATCCAGAAAAATGCAATCCAGAGAAGAATAAGGAAGAAAAAAAAAAAGGAAAAGTAAGAAACTCATCGTCACCATCCCCATCAACGCCCAATACAGAGAAACGTAGGTAAAATACGTGATTATTTATCGATTCTACATCATACAAGCAAGTAAGAGAAGGAAAATCAAACGAACCCAAAAGTTATGCAACGCTTCGTATGGAAAGCACCATAAAATCACATCCACGGAATCAGCATTAAGTAGAAGAAACCAACTGTCCATTGCTGAGCAACAATTCTCAGAGACCCCATTATACTCAAGAACTAAAAATGAAAAATAGAAAACGATTGTTCTTAACAGTAGGATATACAGAGTGGACAAAACCTTAACGAAAAAAAAAACTTGACAAAGAAAGTTCAAAAAGAGTTAATGAATCAAAAGAAATATATATATTTACCAATCTCCGCAGAAATACTTGACGTTAAAACCCACGTAGAAGACAGAATCTGCAAAAAATTGTGTTCCTCATGACGCGTCTATTACCCCTCGATTGTCAACTTCTTTCTATAGACCTCTTCCTTTTTTTTTTTTTGGTGAAAGTAACAATATAGCAATAAACTGATAACATAAAAAAAAAAAAAACGAAACAGAAGAGAGAATATGTGAAAGAAAATGGAAGATATAAGGCAAACAAGATTCTTACTTTGAACACGAAACAGAGAGCAGAAGTTCCATGGATACAATGGGCTAAATTGACGAGGACTAGCAGGGACCCAAGGCAGACAGGAGACGAACGAATAACAAAGATTGTTACTTGCTACTATCTTTGTTATTCGGTTCGATTTATATTTATTTAATGAGAGTGGATGGGTCTTTCAACTCATAAAATGACTAAAAGTCACATGCTTTCCGCCTGTTCTCCCCTCGCCCTTCATTGGACCTTTTGGTCTTTCTTCACAAACTTCTTAGGATTTGTGTCTAACTAATTTCCCTTTTTGTTTTCACATATTTTGAAAAATTAAAATTTATGCAAGTTGAAAATGCAAAAGGAGTGGAGTATTTACATCTTCCAATAAAAATGTAAGTTTTATTAAAGTTTGAGCACGTAATTAAAAAAGCATGATAAATGTCCATACGCTAACGTGGTGCTAAGCTTTTCTATTTTTCCAACTCTAAGCACCAAGCTTTTCCTTTTAATATGATATACATCACAAGAAATTAAATGACGGAATGGATTTGGACGGTCCTGATCGTAATTTAGTTATTATAAATGTAGGCTCATTTCACCAGAAACAATCTAGGGTTGTGAGTTGTGACAGTTGACCGTTTTGCTGTCCGTCACAAAGCTACCGCTAAGCTCAACTTTCTCTCTTTCGGTGATGAGAAGAATAATCTGATAGATACACGTAAAATTTTGACTCCAAATATGTTATTGTGCCCAATAAATTTTAGCTGTTTATTTATGTGAATTTTGTATAAATCTTACGTGAGCCCCATAAAATAAATGATTGATATTTTATGAGACAGAATAAAACAGAATAATATCAGACAGAAGATCTTGGTTCTAAAATTTTGTCACGGGTAAGGAAAAATCAATGTTAAAGCAAGGCGGCTTATATAGTAGACCCACGTATAATATGTTATGAGTTGCTTTTATATATATATATATATATGTATGTAATACAATCCTATCCGTATGTTCTCCTTAGTTACAGTTGATTAATAACTAAGCTGAAAAGGATATTAAAATGGAAGAGTTTGAAGAGTCTGTGGGTGGCTTATAAATAAAAGTGGAATTGGAATGTAGAATAGATTATAGATGGAGAATGGAGAAAATTAAATATTGTATGATAATAACACGTGGGGTAGTAAGAATGAGATCGTGGTACGGTTGAGGCGAGGCTGGTGCTGGTTGGTTTTGATTGGATTATACTTTAGAAAGACATCTAAATAAAAGGCTTCTTCCTGCACCGTCGGATTGAACGCGCAGGGGCCTTTCACAATCTCTAAGAGCCACCGCAGAATCGTTGTGAACAAAACAATGTCCACTACTTTGGTCATTGCTTTCATCGATATTTTTATTTTTTAAATTTTAATTTAAAAGAATCTATTAGTTTGAGTTTATAGTTTTTATTTTTTATTTTCATTTCTATTAAATTATAAAAAAACATAAAAATTTATCAAGTGTATATATATTATTTGATTTTTTAATATTAATTATTAATAAAATTATAAATAATTTG
>JANIHY010000004.1:17702538-17715800 GCA_027479065.1 Erythroxylum brevipes | reverse complement strand
GTTTTAAAAATTTTAGTAATTGTGATATTGCAGTTTAAATTATATTGATGCCATGAGGTTTTTAGAATGTGTCGTTCATAGTGCACCCTCACCGTAGGGTATGTATCGGGTTAACCTACGGATATCCCGGTGGGTATTCTACGGTAAGGGGGAACTACAGAACTTGATTTCCATGTCCTTCTTGATTTATAAAAATTCCTCTTACCATTGGCTTTAGTTGAATTCCTAAGTTTATAGACATCAAATCCATGTCACTCATCCCAAACTCTAGGTTCGTGGAATCTCTGAACTCTTCAAAAGTCTTTGAATTTTTGTGTGTGAAGATAAGATCATCCATATAAATAAAAAATAATAAAACATTTTAACCTTTTTTTAATATAAAGAGTATTTTTGTGTAAGCATATAATAAAACTATTCTTTTAAAAGTAATTATTGATTAAGTTATTCCAATCATGTTTAAAGTTTATATAATACCTTCTTTAACTTCATTAATTTATCTTCTTGCCCTTTAACTATATTTCTCATTGATTTCTCAATGCATACTTCTTCTTATAAATAGTTGTTAAGAAAAGCAAGCTTGACCTCTAATGAATCTTCCAATGATTTTGGGCATCAAGATATATTAATAAATGGATTGTTTGTAAGAAAGTAACAGAAGTGAATATGTCTTCATATCAATATGTCTTGCTTTTGTTTGTACCTTTTGATACAAACCATAGCAGTTGGATTATTTTGCTAGATATTGGTGAGACTTGGTTAATTGCTATTTGTTTTTTTTTAATTATTTGGTTTTTTGGAGAACTTTTTTAAATTATTTGGTTTGTTAGTACTAAATCCCATAATTTAGAAGTTATGGAAATTGTTGCTCTAACATTTTTCTTAATCTTTGCAATATTAGTGGGTGAGGTGAGGTGTCTTAGCTTCACCTTTAGGTTTTGTTTCTTTTATTTACTGTTTGTATTCTTGCCCATTAGGCTTCCAAATACATTTAAGTAACTCATTTCACAAAAAGAATTTCAGTATAGAGAGAGTTGGAGCATTACTTAAACTTTTATGTACAAAAACTTAAACACAAGAGATTCAACAAAGATGAGTTAACTTGTGCAAATTAAATTATTATGTAATATATGTTACTTTTATATATTACTCCATATATTGTCCTAATTTTTTTTCTTATCTCAATTCTATACATACCAAGTCTCATTCAAGCATTGCTAATTGTATGATCAACCTAGATGAACATTTAAATTTAATTTGTATGAAAAGCCTTTTGGTTTAAGGTTCTTCATTTCTTCTAATGGGTTAATTGATTCGAACTAGGGCCAATTTTACAACATATTCACTAACTTTCCTCGTTTGTCATCCGTCGTATTTGATTTTTCATCTGTCCAAGAAGTCATCAAAATTTTGGTTAATTTTTATCTTCTGCTTGAATAAAGAAGAATTTGTGTGAATGGAAGGAGAGCTTGAGTTTTGTATGTGAACTTGTTGTGATTATTTGAGAAATATTAACGTTAGCAATTCACGTATATGTATGGATGACATGAGGAATAATAAAACTCTAAGATATTATATAGGTTGGAAACTCATGATGTAGCTCTCATGAGGCTTATTGGTGAAATATTCCACGAGCCCGAGAGTAACAGTGAGAAGACCCTTTTTCGATTCATATGATATAACAATGCCAAGTACCAAAATGTTTGTTTGAATTCAAACTTAGTTTATGAACTTGTAGTGATTAATCGACAAGTATTAACATTAGAAATTCACTTATAATTATAGATGATCTGAGGCATAAAAAACCTTTACGATGGTATATAAGCTGGAAATCCATGATGCATATCCCATTAGGCTTATTAGTGAAATATTCCACGAGCCTAGGAGTTATAGTGAGAAGACCCTTTTTTGATTCATGTGGTGTAATAATGTCACTTACTATAGTACTTATTTGAAATCAAACTTAGTTTATGAAGTTGTACTAATTACATTTAGTAATTTAGTTATTCACTTTTAATTTTATAGCTCGATGGACAAAAGTTGGATGTCTCATCAGAAATGGTCCACTGAATAATTAGGAGTTGAGAGTTTCATGCAATTTATAAAAGATCAAATGGGTCTTGAATGTTGTATTTGTTGTCCATGTATAGATTGCTTAAATGCCAACATTCAAAGTCAAAATGTGGTATATAATCACTTGCTAATTCAAGGCATAGGTAAGTTTTATACTCCGTATCTTTATCAAAGTGAACGTTCAGCAGCAAGTTGTAGTAGAAGTGTTAATACAAGTGTTGATGATAGTAACAATAATGATGGGGAAGATTATGATATTAATGATGATGGTGATGATAGGATTGATAAAATGTTAGAGGACTATAGAAATTATATGGAGACTATGAATGAAATTGGTTTGCTTAATATAATTGGTAGTATAACAGAAGATAATTTCAGGAAGTTATTAAAAGTTGTTCAAGAAGAGTTATATCCAAGGTGCTCCAAATTCTCATAACTATCTTTTGTTGTCAAGTTGTTGCAATTGAAGGTCTATAATTAATAATAAAGTCTTTTGATATGTTAATTGACTTGCTCAATGAAGCATTACCTGTTGGACACAAGTTGCCTAAATCTTACTATGAAGCAAAGATATTGTTAAGGGACCTTGGATTATGATATATATCAATACATACATGTAAATATAATTGTGTTATATTTTGGAAGGACAGTAAAGATATTGAAGAGTGTCCTATTTATGGTACATTAAGGTGGAAAGTGGATGATGGGAAAAGGAAAAAGATAACATATAAAATCTTGAGATACTTCCTTATTAAATCACAACTGCAAAGGCTTTTTATGTTAACAAAAACAACCATAAATATAAGGTGGCATAAAGAGAAATGCATTGACGATAACATTGTACGTCATCTCGCTTACTCGATGGAATAGAAAGATTTTGATGGAAAGTTTCCATGGTTTGTAGAAGATTGCCGTAATATTCGACTTGTATTAGTCTTAGATGGGTTTAATCCACTCAAAATTATGAGTACTTACAACATATGGTTGGTAATTCTAGTATCATATAATTTACCTCCATGGAAATGTTAAAGGAGCCTTTTATGTTATTATCTTTACTTATTCTAGGACCTACTGCTCCTGGTAAGGATATCGATGTATACATGCAACCACTAATTGATGACTTAAACCATCTCTGAGAGGTTGGATTAGAAACTTATGATGTTGATGAAGGTGAAACATTTACAATGCATGTGGCTATTTTGCGGACTAGTTATGAGAATTTGTCCGGATGGAGTACTGAAGGGTATACGGCTTGTCCTGTGTGTAACCATCAAACTTATTCAATGAGGCTATGAAGTAAAATATGTTATACAGAACATTGTCATTACTTGGAACATGAGCATAGATGGTGAAGAAGCAAATTGTTTAATGACAAAGTAGAATTGGTGAAGCTCCTTTGTACTTGTCTCATGATGATGCGGTTTACCAACTATCACTTTTAGGTGACATTACACTTGGCAAACACCTAAGTAATAGAAAGTGAAAGGGAAGTGTTGTTGATCTTAATTAGAGCAAAAAAAGCATAAATTTTAATTTGGCATATTAGAGGAAATTGCTATTGAGGCATAAACTTGATATGATGCATATTGAAACAAATATTTGTGAGAGTATTTTAGGAACTTTGATGGGAATTGATAGCAAAATGAAAGATACAATTAAGGTTATATTAGACTTGGAATACATGAATATAAGAAAAATATTTGCATTTGAAAAGAAGAGATGATGAGTCATATATCATTCCACCTACATGTTACAACATGTCAAAAAAAAAAGAGAAGCAAACTTTTTGTCAATTTCTTAAATCAATCAATCTTCCTAATGGGTATACATGTAATATAGCCTATTGTGCTAATATTAAAAACGGAAAAGTATTAGGATTGAAAAGCCATGATTTCATGTACTTCTGCAACGATTATTTCCTGTTGGAATACATGGATGTTTGTCAAAGGCTGTATCCATAACTTTGGGACCATTGGGTGAGTTTTTTAAGCAATTATGTTGCAAGACACTAAAATTAGAAGAACTTGAAAAATTGGAAAAGGCACGGCTTTAATTCTAAGTAGGCTGGAATTGATTTCCCCCATCTCTTTTTGATGATATGGTGCATTTTGCATTTCACTTAACATACAAGGCCAAACGTTGTGGACCAGTTCAATTTCAATAGATGTTTCCCATTAAAAGGTAACTGATATTAACTTCTACTTTTTTAAAGTTATTACTTAGTAACAATTTTTAATGTTTTATATTTTGTTTATGTTTTTATGCTCTTTTAACCATTATGTATGTAATAGTGCTTGACCTTAAAGGTTTAATGCAGAGAATTATATAGCGAATAAATGCTTGACATTTTGTTCGATGTACTTAAATGACGTGGAGAGAATATTTAATAGATAAGAATGTAACTTTGATTTTGATCAAGATGGTGAGTTGCTAGTTTTCTCCCAAAAAATAACGCCACTTACTGCCAGAAAATATCTGCAGTTAACTAAAGATGAACTTGGAATTGGAATTGGTATAGTTTGAACAATTGTGAGGAAGTTGATATATACATGGAGTATATATATTACTTTGATTCAAAATTTCATATTTAAATTTTGTGGTTCATTCTATATTTCCTAACCTCTATTTACTTTTTTAAATAGAGAGCAAAAATATTCGAGTCAAAGCAAATGGATTGTTAATGTTGAAGAAAGACATAAGTTTAAGTTCCCATCATGGTTTAGGACTCAAGTAAGTTATTAATGGAATATTATGAACTTATAGGAATTTGTATGTCAGATTAACTTTTAATTATATTTTGTTTTACAGAAGATACAATTACATAACTGTAACATGCAAGAGGCAACATCAACATTATATGCTTTGGAATGTGGGCCTTATATATGTGGTAAAAAATATATAGGTTGCATTGTTAATAGAGTTAGATTTTACATACAAGATCGAGATAGTCAACATAGAACCAAAAATTGTGGGGTGGTTATTGGGGGATGTCATGACAATGATTTTATTGACTTCTATGGTGTCATTTCAGAAATAATAGAGTTTTATTACATCAAGGATAAAAAGGTTGTTCTATTTAAGTACAAATGGTTTAATCTTGGTGACATAAAAGTGAATGACAATATTACTAGCATCAATGTTAGTAAGAGAAGGTATGATAATGACCTTTTTGTCCTTGCAAGTCAAATGAAGCAAGTTTTTTTTTACCCTAACAACACTTTATTGGGCAGTAATTGGAAGGTTATTCAAAAGTTTTTAGATCAAAATCTCTTTGATTTTTGTAGAAAAAAAGGTCAAATAAGTGAAGATGGTGATCAAGTATATCAAGAGATTCAATCGGAGATGAATGATGGAGTCATACAAATAGAAGATGTAGATATATCAGCATTCCATAGGAGAGATATTGATCCTATTATAGTACTAATGGATGAAGCACGAGCCAATCATGTTGTAGAAACAGATGAAGACTATATTGAGGATGAATATTATGACAATGGTGACACTTTGGCCTAATATAATAGTGATGAAAAGTCAAATCATAATGTAATTAATGATGATGATTTTTAAGATTTTGATAATGATAATTGAAGGTAAATTTTTTTTGTTTATGTTGTTTGAATTGTATTATTGATGTTTGAGTTATATTTATGCATATTGTTGATGTTTGAGTTATGTTTATGCAGATTTTTGATGTTTGAGTTATGTTATTGCTATTGTTGATATTTGAGTTATGTTTATGCATATTGTTGATATTTGAGTTATATTTATGTGGATTTTTGATGTTTGACTTATGTTTATGCATATTGTTGATGTTTTCCTTATGTTAATGCAAATTATTTATGTTTGACTTATGTTATTGCGGATTGTTGATATTTGAGTTATATATATCCAACATAATGGCACTAGTAGAAACAAATGGAAGAAGGTGACAATTATCAAGGTTATTCATCCCCCCACAATAACTAGATCAAACAAATCCTAGCCAATAATAACAATTGACCTCATCCACCAATAGACCCAGTTAACAACAACCTCCATCTGCTTCAACTAGTACAAAGGGATATATAGGTTTATTAATCTTTAACACATACAAATAAACTTATAATCAAATATAAATTTACATGTTTAATTCATAGTTTCTTATCATTATTTATTTGTTGTTAGGTTCCAATATTAATGTCAGAAAAAGAGGTAGAGGTATAACTAAAGGTTGTAAGTTGCAACGAATGAATGTTGTAATGAACAACAAGTTATCTGTAAATATTGATACCTCGCAAGGTCATCCTATAGGTAGGATTAAATTAGCTAAATTATACAGTGAGTTGGGGTAATTGCTAGAACTGAATTGTCTTCTTTTAAGCATGCGAAGCGGTTGAAGGAAGACAACTTGCTACATAATTCTTTGGATAAAGTTTCAGTAAATTTTCGATTTATTTAATTATATGTAATATTGTTTACTTACTTAAAGATTAATTTCATTTTTATTTGTTGTTCACAAATGAAGCTCAATATCGTCAATATCGACAACCCTGATATTTCAAACTATGTGGCTTTACTATTAAAACAAAGGACTAGGAATCATTGTTATCAACTACAACAATTTTACAAATCTTTTGCTTTGGATGAGGAGGCAAGGAGACATGTTCCCAAATGGATGTCTCCAAAAAATTAGAGTAATATGTGTGATTATTGGGCCTTTGCTAATGTTAAAGTTTGTTTTCTTTCTCATCACATTTTCTTCCATTAATCATGTTACACAATTTAATGACTATTTCTTTTCTTTATTTAGGAAAAGTGTTAGAAAACTAAGGTTAATAGAGGAAAAATGAAAACTTAACACAACCAAAACTTTAATCATTTGTTGTCTTGTAAAATGAATATGTAAGTTCTTGTTTACACGTTATAGTTACATTAGTAAATACAATGTTATTTATTGTGTTTTGTATTTTTTTTTAATAAAATAGAGTTAGAAGAAACTACATGGAAAATATTATAATAGGATCATACTCTACAAACTGAAGGTGAAGGTTGGATATCCAAAGAAGCACACAATAATTATATAAGTATAAAAATTTGTTCAGTTTTTAAGTTTATTTATTTATGTAGTACTAATTGATAATATTTAAATTGAATATTGATTTTGTTTTTAAAATTTTAGAATAAGATGTAGTAATTATTACAAATATCAATATCTGACAGAAATGAGCCAAATGTATATGAAATTTCCCACAATGTGCTTGAAACAAGATCCAGCTACATCAAAAGTATTGGTTTTGGGCCAAAGTCAAATGTTACATCCTCATCAAGAACATAATATGTTCAATGTCTTGAAGAGGACAACCAGTCACTTCATGTTTACTTAAAATGTAATGAAAGGTTGGACAAGCTTGAAAAGTTGGTTAAATTTACCTGGCCTGAATTATGTAAGTAGTAAAGATGAAAACGATAATTAGTCATTAAACTCATGTTTTTTAATTTTCTATTTTTTTGTATTAATATTTTTGAAATTATAATTAACGTCATGTATACAATCATATTTAATGATATTTTAATTTCTATATACAATGCTTCTAATTTTCAATTAGTTTTTATTATATTTTTGCATAATAAATTATACAACAAAAATTTTAAATTACATACAATAATATTGATAAAATATCTCACTTATAATTATAATCTACATGATATAACATTTAGTCACAATGCATATTTAAAATTTTAAAACATTGTTAACAATATTTGGCTATGTTTTAAAAAACATCGCCAATAAGTTTTCGCTACGCTTACTTTTTGTAGATAAAAACGTAGCTAAAAACTTTTAGTTATTTTTTCGAAAACGTAGCTAATAAGTTTTAGCAAGAAAAATGAAGTGTAGTGAAAACTTATTGGTGATGATTAGAAAAACGACGCCTATACGTTTTTGCCACAAACTATTTGTAGCAAATACATATTAGCGACGATTTGGTGAAAACGTTGTTTATAGTTTTTTTTTTGCTACAGAGATTTTGTGACAATTTTAACAATGAATATAAATCATAGCGAATTACTATTAGCAACGATTTTTTGACATTTATTTTGTCGCTAAATGTGCCTTCTGCTGTAATGTGCATTCAAACTCTATAAATTTGTTTAAATCTATGAGTTTATACAAAAATAATTGCAGGTGCTAATTGTACATAATATTATGCCTCCATTCATACAAATATTTCAAGAAATTAGAATGGAGCTTGTACAAATTGCAAAATATTTTCAAAGTTTTAAGCATATTGTTGAAAAATATATGGTAGGTAATTTAAATTCTGAAAAGTAAATATTATTTAAATATAAAAAGATAAACATACTTAAAATTTTAATGTTAATAAGACCATAATATAATGATGTATATATAATAAATAGTACAAGATTTTAATTAAAAGTTAAAAAATTCTTATAGACAGAACAATGAATAAGTTTAAAGCTAGTTCCATCGAAAAGGAAAAGAAATGATATCATTTAACATAACTTGACAACAATAAATTTATAAGACAAGTTTAGAGTCTATTTCATGAATTTCAAAATTTGAAGTGTTACATAAATTCTAGATAAAATTGAACACAATTATTTTCCTTTTTTATGAACATTATAATTAAAACAATTGTCAATTCTAATCAGACATTGTTTAATTTCGTTATCAAAACTATCAAGTAAGATCCTATAAACCCCAGATTTACAAATATTTGATGTTTTTTTTTTATTCGAGGAAACCCCGTAGGTAGGCCAATTTAAAAATATTTGATGTTATGCAGGTAATTGTTAGCACTGAATAAGCCCCTGTGAAATTCTGAACTCTTTACGCTCCTATGTATCCCTAATTACCGTGTTTCTGTCTCAATTGTGAGCTTGACTTTGGTTGCTTGTGTAACCGTAAGTACTATAGTTCCGATTAAAAAAGCACATAAAAGAGTAAATGTACGTTTATGGATTGAAGATGCTAAAGTTAACCAAATACTAAAATCCCAAGAATGGGAGCATATAAAGGACAAATAAAGAACAGAAAAAGTTGTATTCCAAAAGCAGGAAAAATAATTAAACATACTATGTTGGTCTAAAGAACACCCTAAACAGTCCTCAACTAGACACAATGGGGGATGTTTCTATACTTCTTAAAGAGTAGACTTTCTAGGATTGGTCTTGTAAAAGTGCTCAAGATGCAGAAAATCAGATCACATCAGCTAAGATGCCCACTAGTGCGCAGGAGTAGGAGGGAATATGATCAAAAGTTGGAATAATCTTGTGAAAAGGAAGAAATACAGTATTTCTGACTTTGTTAAGGTTTCTCCAAATCACTTTCAGGGATTAATTCCTACATCCACTTGTTAATTAAGTAATTACGATATTTATATTTCTCTAAGCGCTAATGTCCAAAACTGATGATTAAAGTTGTACTAGTCACAACCACAGCAAGTCCTATAGCCTAAATTCCTTTCCACTCCAGGTCAGGTTAGGTATATTATGACAATGTAAAAAGCAAATTAAGCAAGTCCTTTGGCAACTTTAAGTGCAGAATTGTCTTGAAAGTGAGGCCATGAACATAAGTATGTTCTTCCTCTTCTCTTAGTTGCTTTGTTTTATTTTTCTTATGCATCATGTGATCATGAAGGTAACTAGCTTAGTAAATGTTTAATAAGCATGGACCACAAATCATGTTCTTTGAACAGTACATTCACGCTACGAGCTCTGGCTAATTGATAAGCAACTTTCCCGATTAGCGATAAATATTGAACAGATATCAAGATGCGTTTGAGATATATAAAAGGAAGTGACTGGAAATGTTCATGGATTTGGTAATTTTTAACTACGGGCAATTTATATGCAGTCTAGCGTGTGAGTTGTAGATGAATTTCACACAATTCCATCTCATTACAAGTGTTCTTTTTCACCACCCATTTTCCAGCCAAAGGGTTTTAATTTACATACGGCAGGTATTCCTCCATTGTTTGCTTCAATTTTTACATATTATGAAAGTGCATTTGGTTTCTTCTATGCCTAGAAGTCAATTTTTTTTCTTTCATATTTCGGATAAGGGTGAATTTTTTGGTGTATGTATATGAAGAGAAAGGTTGGTTTTGAGCGCATGTCTGTGATTTTTGTTATTCTTATAGGTTTAAACACTTTTTCTTTCAATTTTTGTTCTCTTAATCAAGAAAACGGTTGTGAAATATCTAATTAATCTAGTCATTATATAAGTGAACAGAGTATGAAGTTATGCAACAAAATATAGAGCATCTAGGCATAGTTTTTCTAATCAAGATGCTACTTTGACAGTTAACCTATTATCAAATATTCAATACAATTAATACAATCCCAATCTATAGATAATTATCTCTAATGACTTTTTGTAAGCGAATCTATTCACACTATGTTTACGTATATGTTTATGTTATCAAAAGATTCTTCACGTCAGTCTCGATTAAGATATAATTTATATTTCTTAAATTAATTATATTTACAGAGTGTTAGTAGTTTAATAATGTAAATGATCGTACGATATTTTTTAGAAAAGTTATGAAGGAAATATTACAAATATAGATATGACATGATTCATAACTGGTAATCTTACACATATAATTTAATTCTTAAACTTATGTATATAATTTTTATGGGTTTTGAAACCTAGATACAAAACTCTTACCTCATAAAGATGTAAGAAGGGAAAATTATTTGTATATGTAAAAAAGTGACGTAATCCATGTACAAATGAATTGCCAACGTAAGTAATCCACAATTAGGGTTTGCAATGTTCAACGAATCCATTATTTTTAGCTCTTGGTTTGCATCTATCTACACACAAGTAGATGCACTCGTGCATATTTATTGACCACATCATGTCATTAACAACATAATTTAAGATACTTGGTTCCAACTTATCGAGGGCATTAATAAAGATTGAATTCCTAATTAAGGGAGTGGTGGGGACCTTGATGCCTATAATTGATAAGTTTTGAGTCATTTTCTGAAAACGATTTAGGGCCGGAAATCGCTCGCACCAAGCCTAAGAGATTAGTGTACAATAAAGTAGCATTAACTAAGAAAAAGACCTAACTCATACCAAAAAAGGAGCTTGCCTGCCATAGTGTTCCCCAACAACGCTGACCAGTTCTTCATTGCTTTGAGCCACGTCATGTCGCATACCATCAACATGCATCTGTTGATGGTGAACATACACATGGACTGTCTTATTGCCGTATCTATAGTTGGTTCCTATATAATCAGGGGGTTAGCTACTAAGTAAGCAACGTGTCTGTGTTTAACAGGCTATATCTTCTACCACTTGTTACTGAGCAATGGTTGACAACGTTGGCAGTAATAGAGATAGAGATCAGTGCCAAAAGTACGAATTTGGAGAGACGAGATGTGGCTCAGTTGACGTCGAGGAAGCTAATGGCATCATCAGAGAACAAGACAGGTTGCTTCCAATTGCTAATGTTGGAAGAATCATGAAGCAGATTCTACCTCCAAACGCTAAAATATCCAAAGAAGCTAAAGAAACTATGCAGGAATGTGTGTCTGAGTTCATAAGTTTTGTTACAGGAGAAGCATCGGACAAATGTCATAAAGAGAAGCGAAAAACTGTTAATGGGGATGATATTTGCTTTGCTCTTGCCAGTCTAGGGTTTGATGACTATGCTGAGCCATTGAAGAGGTACCTGCACAAATACAGAGAAGTGGAGGGGGAGAAAGCCAGCAGCCAAAATAAGGCGAACCAAAGCGAAGAGAAAGATGACTCATCGAATTATAGAGCTGAACCTCCGAGGAAATCCTCAGCTCCTGTGAAGACTTCTGCCAGTGGTAGAGCCAATGCTTCGTTTTCAGATCTATACTGAGCCCAGAAAGTCTCAAATTAATCTAATTAACGCTTGTCATATATACTTTGAGAAGGTTATCTTTCTGATTTCTTTAATATGACCAAGTATTACTTTCCTTCTTAACCTCTCTTTAGGTTTTGCCTTTTGATCTTGTATAACATGAAGAATTTCTGTGTTTGTTGGTGCCTTCTAGTTAGAGTAATGTGAACTGTTGTAATCTTTCCTTGGCATGAGATTGGAAGATTTCTTAATTGCTGTTAAATAGACTCCTTTTGGTTGGAATACCCAATTTCATGGCAGTAATAAGATGAACAGCCAATTAATGGTTCTTTCTCTTTTCTTTTCTTTTCTAAACTATGGATTCTTCAAATTTGTTGACAATCAGGCTTGTAGAGTACGCGAAGACTAGATGCATGCTCTGGATGCTTTTCAATCTCCCTCAATTGAGACAAATCAATGGTTTTAATCTAGCATAGTTGGTTCTTTAAAGATACTGGATGTTTAGTTAGGGTTCGGAGAACATATTCATTATCTTAAGATTTTCTAAATCTTTTGTCCTTTGGATTGGTGTTTAAGCAAGTCCTCGTCAGTTTGATATATTTCTTTGAGATCGTAAGGACTGAGGTTGAGTTTAATACCCAAAATAAGAATGCCTGCAAATGTATCATAGAAGTGAGTGTCTGCATATTATGTTTAGGGAAAGGAAACTTCGTCAATACGAACAACCAGTGATGGGAAGATCGCCTCCTCAACTATATTTTGACTTTGTAACTGCTGAACAATAGTCAATAGAACGAAAAGAACTACGCTTAAGAGATACTGCAAAACTTTTGTCATTTAACTCCGCTAATCTACAATTACAAAGATAAATTATATGCATCCTTAGTCTACTGGATACACTACAAGAAAATAGGACAATTAGCGACGTTTTAAAAACGTTACAAAATCTCAAAAAACGTCGCAGAATACATTCCACGATATTATAAAAAACGTCACAAAAAAGGGCGCGAAATGTGGTGTAGACAAAAAATTTTTTAGTAAAAAATCACAAAAAATATTGACATTTTGCGACGTTTTGAAAAACGTCACAAAAAGAATGGTCTTTCTATGACGGTTTTAAAAAACATCACGGAAAGTTACATTTTGACTTTCCGCGAGGTTTTTAAAAACACGCGGAAAGTGTTCCTTGACGTTTTTTAATTATTAATTTTTTATTTTTTGAAAATAATTTAAATTTAATAAATTTTCAATTTTAATAAATTTTTAATTACAAACCCTTTATCAATCAGTAGAGACATATTAGACTAATCACCATAAGGAAGAAGCCAAAAGAAATCAAAGGATCTC
>JANIHY010000004.1:17456841-17472109 GCA_027479065.1 Erythroxylum brevipes | reverse complement strand
ATTCTCAAATCATTCCAATTATACCCGGAATTATTCATGAATGCATGTACAAGTATTTTCATGTGCAACAATCAAGTCTAAGTATGTAGCAAGTTATGCATGAACATGTAGAATACATTCCTAACTCTCATTAGTCACTCACATTTACCATCCTACCCCTTTCCACTAGCAATGGGATGTTACAACAAAAGGGGGTGAGCTTGAAAGCTCGTGGGTAACAGTTTATAACGGAAAAATAAACAAAACCTTTTAAAACATTTTACTTGTCATAGAAAATTTTCATTGAATTCATAAAACACATGTTTCTCAAATTCTCATCGTGTAGTCAAATTCACAAAACAATAAAACATAAATGCATCAAACTTGTTCACAGATCATAAGCACATCATAATGGACTAAACATTTCCCATAAGGGTCCTGTGTAGTCATGAACAGAACGTACTAACACAACCCCACATAATATTCTTGCATAACCGTGAACTTATAGGAATCTATGGAGGAGTTCCATGCCACTAGTGGGCAGGTGGGAGAAGCCTTTAGTCAAAGTGCACTTGACAACAGAATGGACCAAATCAACCCTACATAACATGTATTTCATATCTTGTAATCACATTGCCCAAATTGGCACTTTTTCGAAACTTGATTTTCATAAACATGAGATATTTAGAAAACATGATTTCATAAACATGTTATCTTTTCAAAAATTACTTTCAAAGTCTTTTCATAAATCATCACACAATGCGTATAACAACATATTGCAATTTCTCAAATCATTCAAAAGCAATAAATGCAACACTTATGATGCAATTAAAAATCATTAAAACTTCTTTAATTCAAAAAAAACATTTAGTGGATTATTTACTTTATTATAAACATATACCCACCTTGTTTTTCTTGCTTAAAGACTTGCTCAAAATGTCTCTACTCTTACTTCTCTTGCCTTTCTCGATCCCCTTTATTCAATAACAAAAATCTCACTCAATAGGATTTTCAATTGAAAATCACACAAAGTGCAATAACTAAAATTGGTTCTAGAATACTTAAACCCATAAATTTTCTAACTCTATGAACTAAAATCCTTTTAAAAGTCCAAAAGATTTAAAAATGATCTTACCTTGATTCTTCTCCAAATGAAGAGATCTTCTCTTCCTCTACCTTACCAAAAATACCCTTAAACAGTCTTATAACCTTAACACTTTAATTCAATCAACCTATATCATATAATCCTTCTAACATCAACATAATAATTAACTTCACAAACTTTCATAAAGACCTCATAATCAATGTAAATCATACTTATTCATCTAGAAAAAATTTGGGGGCCAACATTTCTCCCCCTCTTAAAAGAATTTCATCTTCGAAATTCTTACCTGACTAATCTAGGGGTATGCTTCCTCTTGTGCTCCTCCATTTTCCATTTAACTTCATCACTCAAAAAATTTCTTTCAAATGGCCCTAGTCAATGGATTCGATCAGTCCTTCAGTGACTTATTCAGATATCACACTATCTTATTTGTTTCCTCAATATACTTCAGATTACTCACAATTTTTCAATTCTTGTATCGATAACACCAATATCATATCATATCAATATTCTTAACATACTCACATATATCATATTACGAATCTAAGACATCTTTCATCAGTAGCACTTCTCATAACTATTTCATACAGAACTATTCATGTCGGGCTTAGCAAATCCCTTTTCCTAACCTAAGCACCTTGGCACGATGATACTCTTAGAGATAATTTATATTTCACTTAATAATTCACATCAATGTGATGTTAAAATACTTAACTCTTATATCTATCTCACTATATTCCATACCCTTGATGTTGATCCACCTAATTCATTCATCCTTCTTGAATCGCTTAATTTCTAATACAGATCCATTTCACTTATCAGGAACATCTCCAATTAATTCTGGCCTTCAACTATTTTTAGGCCTTAATAGTTGACCTAAAATTCTATCAAATATGAAGAAGAGAAAAAAGGAGGCTACTAATTATTTGATACATTTTATAGGGGATGGAAATTTTAAAATTGAACATTACATAAATGAATATTATGTGGTTAACCTTTAAATAAAGAACTATACTTTCTCATACAATTTTCATGAATAATATCATATGTAAAAATGATTCCATCTTTAATGTTACATTTAAGATTAAGTACATATATCTTTTCAGGAACATGTACTAGTCAATGTATCTCAGGATAAGGGAAAGACGCCAATTCAAGAATCTAAAATAAAGAGCAAGGCAATCAATAATCAAATTGGAAGGTTTGGGATTTCATTAAGGTCAAGAACACAAGAAAGAAATGGACTAGTCAAAATAAGAACCTTTAAACTTAGAGGCAGATCACCACATTAATTATATTGATGTTTATCATTTAGGGTTGGACTACGGTGACCACGTGTGATAAAATATCTTAAATGTCTTTGTGATAGAATATCTTTTGTATACAACATATAGTCATATATTAAATGTCACTTTTATTTATGACTATGGATCTAAACCCATATGCAATGTCTTTTATTTATTAGGTTTGGAACAACTTTGTGTGAATCCATATGTGAAAATTTGTAAGTTTGCATCTTTATTAAATTTGAACAACTAATGACAAATAGTACATATGAACATTGAAGTAATTCATATAGATTAAATAAAACATAAGCTCAGTTTCATTAATCTATGTAATAAAATTCGTATATTTTCTACTCATTACAACTCCTCATTCAAATCATTCATTAGGTTGTCCATCCACAACTAATATTGATAGGCAGTTCATCATGACATCTTCATTTTTGTTAGTTGTACCTATTGATTCCAATAGTAGCATCAGACTTAATCTAAGATAAGATAATTAAATTTCATATTCAACTAACTTTACTTCCATTTCCCTTCAATTTGTTGCAGACTATTTAAGATTTTTTTTCTTAAGTTATTGATAACATTTACACTTCTTGAAGCAAAATTTTTGACATACCATCCACAAAAATTACAATATTCTTTTTCTTCCAAAAAAACAAAGAAACTAATTATTAATTTATTAACTATGCTATATTTCAAAATGAATTGAATTGTGCATAAAATTTAACTTATATTTCAAATATCCAAGGAACCCTTTTTCAAGATTCTTTTTTGTCCAAAAAGTCATAAATGAGCCTCGATTGCATATTGGTAATATGTATAGACACGTTGTTGCGTACTTGTAGTTGTAATTGTATATTTCTTTCAGATCAATGGAAACGATTTCATTAAAGAGAAGATAATAAAAGTTGGAGCATGTTATTTGATACAAGTTACTAATACAACTCTTGTTCCTTGATTCGCTCTTTCCTATATGCTCTACGTATATGTAAGTGTAGTATTTTTACAAGTTGGATTTCTCCTTTATAGCTTGAGAACTCTGTTCCTCAATTTATCTGATGATCTCCATTGTTGCAATGAGATTGATCACTCGACATTAGGGCATCAAAGCTCGTAAGTCATACCAACCTTGAGCATCCGCTTACGAGGAATATCAAATACCCTGTCACATTGCCTCAAGTTTTTCTTCATAAAATTGTATGCTATGTCTATCTTAATCTTGCGAAGAATGCTAGATCCTTTGGCTGCCACTACCTCATTTTCACCAATTAAGTGGACTATGCCCGCACGAGAGGCTTTACCAACAATCTCAAGTTGCATCTCCACCTCTTCTTGCAATGCTTCATCAGCTTGCTTTAAACTCCCTGAATCGCCGCTCTTCAGAGCTATCTTGCTCAACCAGAGATCTTCTTTGATGAATTCCTTCAATTTCTCTACCAAGATATTCTCAAAGGGCTCATGCTCTGAATGCACATCGGTGTATCCGTATCTTGCTACACAGCGAAACACGTTTAGCCCCTTTGGCTCCAATCTCCTAAACAGATATCTTTCTTCAGCTGGGACCTTACTAATTGGTAGTGATTTGATGGATACAAAAACAAGAATTGAGTGCAGGGCAGGCACATTTTCGGCATAGTGCTTGAAGATGGGTGGAATACCATGAACAAGCTCGGAGTAGAACATGGCTAGTCCAGGAAGCCTACTGAAGTTGGTCTCAGTGGTTATCTCCTTGAACTTGTCAGGAGATATCTTGTGCTCAAGCTCATAATAGTATTTTTTACGATATACGTCGTTCCAAACATACATTATGGTCATTAGAACAGCAGCAAAGGCTAATGGCAGATAACCCCCCTGATCGAATTTGTAGAGAACCGAACTCAAATAAAAGAGTTCCACAAGACCAATTGTAAGCACGTAGGTTATCACCAAGAGAATGTTAGTCTTCCATATCATTAGCATGATCAGTACTAACATGGAAGATGTAAGAGTCATCACAAAAACCACTGCTATCCCTGAATAAATTAAACAAAAGGGGTCATTAATTTGTTCCAAATTCCAGTAGTTTGCCATTTAGAAATGGTAAATTCAATAAAGTGCCATTAATTTTGAGAAGAGTGATGGACGGATTACCATAAGCATTGCCAATCTTCCCAGTGGTTCGGAAACCAACAGTAACTGCTACACAAGCTATCATAAGAAGGAAATTGACTTCAGGAATGTACACTTGTCCTTCGTACTTAGCAGAAGTGTGCACGACTTTCACACGAGGGAAGCATCCAAGAGAGAGTGATTGTTGAATTATAGAGAATGTCCCTGATATCATGGCTTGACTTGCAATAATAGCTGCTAGTACGGCCACCACAAACATTGGCCAATAGAAAGATCCTGCGTAGAGTTTATCAAACCATTTCATTAATGGTTTGAAACCTAAATTTTACACACACAAAAAATAAAAATAACAGTAGGAAATATGGTGCGGAAATAAATAAAACCTGGTATGGCATCATAGAAAGTATTGGAGACAGATTCTTTGTGCTTGCGAAGAAATGATGCTTGTCCACCATATGCGCATAGAAGTGCAGGGTAGGTCAAAGTGCACATACTTATTTGTACTGATGGAACTGTGAAGTGACCAATATCAGCAAATAGAGCTTCAGTTCCTGCATTATGAGTTGCTTCTCTTTAGCTAACTTTTACTGGTTGGGATAATTATGCTATTTGATCAAAACAAATGGTAAATAACCTGTTGTGGCAAGGACAACACCACCGAGAGAAACCCAAGCTTCTTTCTTGTTCCTCTTGAAATATTCGATGATGTACCATGGGTTTAAGGCTCTGATAACAGCTGGGTCATATTTGAAGAAATTGTAGATCCCTGTCCCGCCGATGAATGCGAACCAAAGGCAAATTATCGGAGCAAAACTGTAGCCTACTTTATCTGTTCCAAGTCTTTGAACCATGAACAGGCACACCAAGATGGCTACTGAAATCCATACAATCTTTCCTGTATTGGGAAAATCATACAATATTAATTTATTCCATGGAAAATTTTTAATCAATAAAAGCCAAACAGCTCCGTTACCTTCGGTGATTGACGACGATTTTTGTTTTAGCCCACCCACAGCCGACAAAACTGCCAATTGGAGAAGCACGGTTTGTCAGTAAAAGCTTGACGCTTCCAAAGACGTAGGACAAAAGGTTATTAAGATAGGCACGTGTTTAAACACGGACAGGTTCAGCCTGCCTTAGTTGAATATACTGGTTAAAGGAATCAGGTCTAGAGTCTAGAGATAAGAAAATTGATAAAAGCAGTAAAATTGAATAAAATGTTTCTCTTTTTCAAAATTCTCTTGGAGATTGTTTTCTTTTCTAATGTGATGTCAGTGCTTACGTGTCGTTTTATTTGGTAATTAAAAACAAGGTTGAATACGTCATCGGCTAAGACTTATAGAGAATACAAAAGATTTAATTACGTTGAGAAGAAAAGTAGAAAAGTAAACATTAAGGTAAGGTGGCATCACCACTGATGAGAAAAGGAGTTATTACAGCACGAATAATCATTTTGAAATTGACTAGAAGTATATAAATTTTTTTAAAAAAAGTAAAGCAGGGATTTTCTTTTTAAAAAGTTTTATGAAAAGATTAGACGATTAACTGATAAAGATGAAGGTGGCAAACCTGAAATGCAAGGAGTAAGTACGCCATCTCCAATGACCATGGAAGTGCCAAGCATGGTGGCTAATAAAAGAAAGCACTTGGCGAATTGGCTGTTTTCCAACTTCGATTTGAGCCTTGAAGCTCTCTCTAATCTCCTGTTAGGCAACTCCAGCTTGAAATTGGATACATCACTGTCCTCTGCTTGTTGACTCGGTATTAAACCCACCTTAGCATATCGACATATGAGCGAGTACAAAGCAAACGTCCCTCCTGCAGAAATTAATTCAACCCATTTTTGTTCAATTTTACTAAGTAAACTTTAGGCTAGATGCTGAATTATTAGCTGAAAAGCACAGATAATAGCAAGCTGTAAAGCCTGTACTCTTCCAAGTTCTAATACATCGATGATGGCAACTTCAATAACTCCCGAGTAAAGTCATTGTATCTTGGTACTAACAACGTCTTGTTGTATGGTATACGAATGGTGCAAAAGGCGTATTTAACCACTAGCCTAGCCCCATAGGGTTAAAAAAATGTTACTTATTGTAGCTAGTTAATTACCTACCCCAGGTGGAGGTGGCTCAATGATCAATGCGCTTTTACTGCTACAAATGAGCATTGCTCCAGAAGAACCCTCCCATCACTTTTGTTTATTGTATTTCTTAATAATTGACCTTAAGAATGACTTAATTAATTAATATTGATAATACTTTATTAGACTCTGTTTAACTTAATTAATTAATATTGATAATACTTTATTAGACTCTGCTTACTACGTGCCACTCTGCCGTTGGGAAACTAATTTATAATTCCAACGCTATCATAAGATAATCAAACCTGATCAAGTAATGCCTGTGGAAAATTGAGATCTGATCAAAGCACACTAGAAAAGAGCAAGGCGACAATTCCCGTGCAGAATTGTCGCCTAATTTAACATAGCTGTTACTTAGGTTAGGACGCCTATTTCTCTATTAACCAAGAAGAAAACAAAAAAATGAAGCACCTTGCTTCTTAAATTGAAGTCGGAGTTCTATTCCCAATACAAAATTCATTCTTCCGGTCTTCTGCCCTCGCCCCTCAGGATTAAAAACAAAAAAAACAAAAACAGCACATGTTTCTGTTTCATGCATTTACCTACAAATTGATAACCAGGTAGTTTTGAAGTTTTGGGGAACATATATCTGACAGACAACAACCGATCAGGTCACGTAAACATCTAAAAGAACAAGAAAGGGACGAAGTACCAGAAATTATTTACTGTTAATGGTTGATTGAGGAAATAAAAGTTATGAGGGAGAAATGATTTACCTTCGCCGTTGTCATTAGCGCGTAAGACGATACATATGTATTTGATGAGAGGTATCAAAGTGATGGTGTAGAAAATCAGTGATAGCACACCCAGTATGTCATCGTCATGCTGTATACCAGACGTGAAGGTGCTGCTATACACGTACAACGGCGACGTTCCGATATCTCCATACACCACACCAACGCTCTGGAACGCTAGTTGCAGAATCAGCCCCCAGCTTAAATCCTATTATTATAGGAGAAAGTGACAACACTTATTTTTCATCACTTCATCAAAGTGAACATGAAAGAGAAAGTGCTGTTGGAAATTAATAAAAGTATAAAAATGAAATGATAAATGTCCGTATATGGAGGAGGATGTAGAGACCTTGGAGCCATGACCATGTCCGTGAAGTTTTCCCGACTCCAATTCCAAGGAGTCGTAGCGGCGCAACTTAGGACGTGAAAATTTCCTTTCGATGGGATTTTGAGGAGTGTGTCCCTCTGAACTCTCATCAAACGGAACGGGTACGACCTCATCGGACATTTTCTCGGACTCCTTGAACTCTGTCCGAACTGGCTAGGAGGAGTTGTATATTATTTCTTTTTGGGCAGAGAAGGAAAAGAGTGGAAATGGGGTAAGAATGAGGGGAATATTTATAGGGAGAGTCCCGAAGAAACATGCTGATGAAAAGACATTGCGGCCATGACCGGCGAAAAGTAGTAGCAACTGGCCCCACTTTACACACGTGCTAATGCAGACTTCCCAGGAGATTGACTAATGGACAAGGATTATCGGTGGCTTGCGAACTCGACTTACGTATTCACATGGATTCCTTTTACCGCATATTAACCGTGAAAATTTTAACTAGTTCGCTTATAGCCACGCTTCTAACATTATCACTTGCATTGTGCCTCTTATTAATTGAATAAAACTTTAATTAATCAAACTAAAAGAACGACTCCTTGTACGACGCCAATTTTAGTGTCGTTTGAACTATTTTTCCCAGTGTGAATCGTGACTCTGTAGCTTTTGCCGAAAAAACATGAAAGTTGAATTCTGAAGGAGCATAGATATTTTTTAGTGGTCCTTCGGGGATCATTTAATTAGCTGCAAATTACTGGTCATTGCTTTGACTTCTTAATGTTGCATACGGAGACATTTTTCTGGCTTAGGTTTAAACCAATACAAAAGTTTTATTTGGGATGTGAAGAGAAGAACAGAATTTAAGAGAAAACGTTGTTTGTATTTTCTGTGTTAAACATTATATAAGAGGAGGCATTTACATTAGTTAGGAATCATACAGAAACGGAAGGAAACCCTTAATCAATTCTTAATCACATTTTACTCAGTCACTTATATTTAATCTACACATATATATTAATCCTTATATTTAAGATATGATATTTTACCAGTATGCTAAGATCTCTCTCAAATTCAAGATAGTAAAGAATTTAATATTCCAAATTTGTAAACAAGATTTTGAAAATGACGAGACGAGTGTGAGCTGATGAATATATATGTGATTTTAGTTTGTGAAGAGATGGAACCGTGTTGGATAGTGTCTTGACACATATGATGCATCACTAAATGACATCATGTTAGAATATTTAATGTCTTATGTGATTTATAGATTTGAGTCACAGCACCCAAGATAATGATTATTGGATATTACAGAATAGATTTCAAATGGGTCAAACAGCCTTTTCCTCTCTCTTCTAATTATCAAAAGACATGTCGGTTGGTGATGTTATATAAGTTGAAAAAACTTATTAAATAAGTAATTCTGAACCATTGAAGAACATTTTTAAAGGAAGAAGAAGAGAAGAAATCAACATCTTTCAAAAACAAAAACAATCATGGATACAAGTACGCCGAACTTAATCGATCCTTAAATGTCTTACAATTGGTATCAGAGTCATTGGTGTTGCATTATTGTTTTTTGTCGTACACCATGGTTGTTGCTCATTTTGAGAAGCATGGTATTTTATGATTTTTCGGTATGATTGTGTTTATGTACCGTTAGTAATTGTTGCATGTTTGTGTTATTAAGGTCTGTTTCGTATACGACAATTCCATGAAAATAATAATCATGTAAAATATGTTGTGTTGATAATGTCATGCATGTACTTACCATTGTGTTACTATCTTGAGATATGCGTTTATGGTTATTGAAAAGTAATAAAATTTTCAACAATCATCGAAGATGAAGGATAAGATACAGTAAAAGAAACTCAATGATTTTGGTTATCATGATTTTTTGATGTTAATAGCAGTTTGAATGTTTAACTGGAACATAATAGATTTGGATGGATGATTTAGATTAAGTGTAATAGACAGAAGACAACATGAAAATCTAAACTCAAAACGTCATGCCTAGATGTCAATATCAAACCGAAGTTTTGTTTTGGTATAAAGAAAAACCAAACACGTCATGCATGGATGTTAATCTACAACCGAAAGTTTGGTATGAAGAGAAACCAAACACAAGATGGTTTTCATAAGGTTGGATGGTTTAGAGTGAGAAAAATAAAAAATAAAAAAATAAAAGAGTTTTGTGTCGTGTAATGACTACCGAAGAAGACAATGGTGGATTACATTTTGTTGGTTCACGTATGAGAGGATTCTAGAAAGGACTTGCTAAGAAGAATCCATAAAAGAAAGAAGAAAAAAAAGAAATGAAACCATAAACGAAACCAACGTCGAAGGAAGACGATGGTGCAACGTCTGGTGTGTGTTGTGTCATTAGGCAGACGACTGGCGCGTGCACCGCATGCACCAGCGTCTACGTTTGTTGTTGACGCTGGCGCTTTCAAGCCCATAACTCAATTTATGAACTGATTTTTTAGGTCTTTGGGTCATGAAAAAATGATATTGGGTTAGTAAATAATTATAGACTTTAACCCTAAGGAAAAATAATTTTGATGGAACATAATGAATTTTTATGATTCATAATTGATTTATTTTATATGCATAATATACATTTTGTATCATATTATGTTTTAATTGGTACTTTAACTATTTATATAATGCAATGTTTGGAATTAAATTTTTCTATTATATGTTGAATGTAATACACGACATTATGGACATTTAGAATAGTTTGTTAGTCACCAAAGTGACCAAACTAATTAAATTAAATTTTGTCATATATGATAATTATCCAATTAAATTTTTATTGCATGGAAAACTTGTTAGTCACCAAAGTGACCTAACTTGAAAAATATTAAACATTTAATTGTGATTTGTTTCAATTATTCAATATGATATGATGCTACAATGACATAAAGGTTGAACTGAACAATTGAGATTATTAATTATAACGTTAGGAAGTCACCTAAAGGTGGACCATTGCTTATAATTAATGACATTAAAGGGACTTTATCAACATATTTAGTTAATGTGATTGTATATCCAAAGATAACATGCATATTGACTATAATATGCTTGATTGTCCATTATAATATTATATATGCATCAATATAGGTTACTACTATGCATTTAAATTTCACCCAAAGGAGAACTTAAATTCATAATCAAAGTTTATTAGTTAGTTTAAATCCATTTAGGTTTATTCAAAGCATTAATGCTGTTGGGCCCCGAACCTTTTATGGAAATTAGAACTGTTAAGTGAATTATTAGAAATCATTCATGTGTAAAATCAAAGGGATATAGATTTTATTGTCCTAACCACAGTACGAGAATTGTTGAGTCTGGTAATGCTAAGTTCATTGAGAAGGGTCAAATCAGTGGGAGTGGAGAACCACGAAAAGTGGATATTCACGAGAATCAAGTATAAACTACTTCAAGACGAGTAAACACTACCATATCAGATGTGATTCCAACAATTATTATTCCTCTTGTTACATCACGGATACGCAACATTCTGAAACAATAAATTAATGTTTCAATTCCACAAATTGAACATATTAATGATGAACCAGCTAATAATGATCAAGTTACAAATGATCAACTAATGTCACAAGACGTAGCATTACGAAGGTCTGTAAGGCAAAGAAGACCAGCTATCTCAAGTAACTATGAAATGTACTCACTTGAATATGAATGTGACATGAGCATTCATAAAGATCCAGGCTCGTTCAAACAAGCTATGGAATGTAACAATTCTAAAAAATGGTTCAATGTGACGAAAGAAGAGTTGAAATCAATAGATGACAACAATGTCTGGGAATTAGTTAAGTTGCAGGAAGGTGCAAAACAAGTGGGTTGTAAATAGGTCTTTAAGACCAAACGTGACTTACAAGGCAACATTGAAAGGTATAAAACCAGACTTGTTGCCAAAGGTTACACTCAAAAGGATGGTATTGACTATAAAAAGACCTTCTCTCTAGTTTCAAAGAAGGACTCTTTAAGAATTGTTATGGCTCTTATGGTTCATTATGATTTAGGGCTTTACCAAATAGACGTAAAGACTGCCTTTCTAAATGGTAACTTGGAAGAAGAAGTATATATGGATCAACCGAAAGGTTTCGTGACCACAGGAGAGGAACGATTAGTGAGTAAATTAAAGAAGTCAATATATGGACTGAAACAAGCTTCCCGATAATGGTATCTTAAGTTTAATGATATCATTATTTCTTATGGTTTTGTAGAAAACACAGTTGATCGATGTATCTATATGAAGGTTAGTGGGAGCAAATTTATTATATTAGTCTTATATGTTGATGATATCTTTTTTGCTGCAAATAATGTTGTTTTGTTACATGATGTAAAGAATTTTCTTTCTAATAATTTTAAAATGAAAGATATGAGTGAGGCATACTATGTGATAGGAATAGAAATATTCTGGGATAGATCACAAGGATTGTTAGGATTGTCTCAAAAAGGATATATCGAGTAAGTATTAGAAAGATTTCAATAGATTTGAATCAAATATTTGAAGAGGCTAATGCAGAACTTAAGTGATGATATGGCAGACGACATAACAAGCTTAGGACCAGAGAGATTATGTGACAATTAAAATATATGATGATGTGGTAGATTTAATAACTAAGATAATAACGTGGTAATTTATTGGACGACATATGATGATGACTTGATCAATGGAAGGACAATACATAGTGAAGGATGCTAACTGGACTGTTATCTATGACCAATAAGAAACAACATCATTTTGTTTTTAAAGCTTATAAAGCAACATCGTTTAGGTTGCCTTCTTGCTCTAGACAAATAAATTGAACTTTGATAGTGACTTCTAACAATATATAGGAGAGCATGTAGACGAGATTATAGACATATTTTGTATTGTTGTGATGAGTTTGAAGAGTAAAAGAGTTTAATATATATTGTTGTGCCCAAAAAGTTATAAAAAGACCTAGGTTATCCTACTCACAAGTATACAAGGAGTTGTAATGATTATTCTAGATTGTCTCCTATAAAGGTAAAATTGGTTAACAACAATTAATTTTGAATTAAAAATAAAACAATGCAATCCTAAACACTCTATCCCAAATTGTTGAGTAAAAGACTTTAAAGCAAATCTCTCAATTGAACTAAAAAGTAAACTGAATCGAACAGAAGTAAAAACGAGTAGAAATTGAAGTGGAAAACTCTTGAGAATTAATTTCACTAATTTAATATCTTATGCATGATTAAGGGGCAATGATTGGATAGTTCTCTTGTCGAAATTAACAGGTTGACCCTAAGATCAGCTTGAATAATAGACTAAATCTAGTTTTCGCAATCGATAACTTATTATCTTAATTAATTATGATAACCCAACTATTAATTACCAGTTAAGATAATATATTTCTAATTCTTAACCTAAGCATCTATAGTTTCTAGTTCCATATTAAACTTCTCCTCTTGATCCTTAGTTTAATACTAAAATGATGCAAAGTTTGGTCATGCTATTACATCCATTCTGTTCAGAAACTATAGCAAGCATAAGACAACAACACATTTCCTCATTCGTGCATATTTAACTAAAATAGCTACATTAATCCTCAAGAAAAGAGATAAACTCATCATAGCATAAACACAGTTCATTATCTCCATACACTTCAGCCTCATGGTCACCAATAACAAAAGTATTAGAGTAACAAAATAGTGAATACCAAATAGACTATCAATCTTTAAAAAAGAAAATAGGTTCAACAGATAAAATATAAAGGAGTTCAACAGAAATGTTTGGCAACACAATAGCAGAGATGAAAAGGAATAAAAAAATGAATGGGCTCTCGAATGATGAAGCTGGCGGTGGATATCCAGTCAAACCCTACCTCTCTGGCGTTGGTTCTCGCCTTTTGCCTCTGGTCCGAGCTCACTTTCTCTGCTATTTTTCTCTCTTCCTCCTCTATTTCTCTTCTTTCTTCTCTCCACCTAAGCTCTATTTTTTGTCTCCCTCTCTATCTCTCCTTTTTGTTCTAGCTGAATGAGTATGTCTGTGATGTGTGGAATGAAGAGTGAATGAAAGATGTTCCCTTCACTGCCACCCTCTCCTTCTATTTGTAGTATGCTCTTAAGTTTAGGGTTTTGTGCCCTCCACCTCTACAATTGCCAATTAAGTAAACATTAAGGAAAATGAAGGAAATGAAGGGGTGTGTAAGTCATGGTCATGACTCAGTGACTCACACATGTACGACTGTGCATATAAGTCACGATCGTGACTTAACTTGCACCACCGTGTCTTGGTCAATATATGCAATTGTATAATGGTCATTTTCATGCACAGTGCTTCTTGTTTAAGTTTGTCCCACATTCACAAATTAATCCAATTAAGATTCATTCAACATTCACATCGACTTCACTCAATTCATATCAAATTTGAATTAGATTGCGATCAATTTCAACATATGAAAATAAATAAAATCAAACAAAATTTAACACAACATATATCAAATAACTAATTGATGAACAAATTGTCTCTAATAAAACAAATATAAAATATCAAAATTTTTAATCATTTTCTAAAGGGAGCTTTGATAACTTGAAGAGAATAAATGAACTTAAAAGATAATGTTTTATATATTTCTATTAGTCTTGAATATTAGACAAGAGGGATATTAATATTAGTTATGAATTATAAAAATAGAAAGAGATCCTAATTATATTTTACTTGATGTCTTACATTTAAATTATAGATATGCATCTATCTCTAAATTTATGATCCAATATTCTATATAGATGCCAATGGATAATCATTCTATAAGAAGATATGTTTCTAAATAATTATGATAACATTTCTAATAGAAGATGCAAACAATTATACCAAAAAATTTGAATATTGTCATTAGTCATGAAATCGTGCTAAGGATTTCTCTTTGTAAGATCGTTAAAATCATTCAAATAATGATAATAATAATCTGAAAAGGGAAAATATTGTAAAATATTTTCTAAGAATAGAATAAAACTGATAAATTTGACTTTATAATTAAGACTTCTAATTCAAACAATCCATAATCAAATGCTTCCTTAAATTATTACTTTACATTATGCTAAGAAAATTTATAATAAGAATGAAGGAATAGCTTAAGAATTTATACGATAGTTAAATTATTAAAATTATGCATATCTAAGTTCAAACTTTTTGGGCAAATCATTAACACATTTGATACTCATTTTAATATATGTAAATATTACAGTTTACACTGTATTAAATAATGTTGTAAATATAATATCATAGTTGATACCGATTTTAGCACTAGTATAGTACAATATTAGTATAAGTCAACACTAAATATCGTTTCAGATAACATTTTAAAATTGTAAACTAATTTCTCAATTTTACATAATTACAGTTTATTCTTATGTTATAAAATTTTGTATTAGTCTTAATTTTTATTAGTAGTTAATATTAAATAATCAGATAAATCTGATTTATGTAATAATAAAATTGGATTACAAAATACCAAAAACAATAAAGTAAAATTATTTCAAATGTTAAAAAAATTAAATATACATATTTATATTAAAATAAAAAATATT
>JANIHY010000004.1:17446688-17456741 GCA_027479065.1 Erythroxylum brevipes | reverse complement strand
TAATTAATTATTTATATTTTATATTTTAATTAATTACATTTTAATTATATTTAATTAAAAATAGTTAATTAAAAATTAAAAAATTATTATCGAAGGAATCAATCTCATTTCTCTCATATACGAAAAGTACGGACCATTACCTAAAATTTGAATATAAAAAACTATTTAATCAATCATAGTAATCAACCAATAATGACCATTCATTTAATTTCTAACGATGTATTCTCATATCCTATGACCAAGTACTCCTTAATACGGCATTGTGTTTTTCAAAGCTGTTTGTGACGTGTACTGCATAAGAAAGGCTCTGTGTTCTAAAGAGTGTAATTCATCAGCATTACCAAAAATTAATATATCAATCTTCTTCTTTATGTAGACCTGTTATATTAAGATGGGAATAGAATCTAGAAATTAGGGAATAGACTCTAGACTCTAGATTCTAGCTGTGGAGTAACTGATAATGTTATAAAAAGTCTTAGATTAAAGTCACCGAAACGGTTTCTTTATAAAATACAAGAATTTAAAACCAGATCGGACCGGATTATCCGGTCAGATCAAAAAAGATTAAACCGGTCAATTTTTATACAGAGAAGTTAATAGGTAAAACCGAACTAGATTAATGACCAGTTCAGACCTTTTTCGATCGGACCGAACGGTCCAAACCAGTTTTTAAAATATTGATAAAATACAAAGAAAAAGTTAAGTATCATTAATGTTTTTCTATAATCCTTACAAAACAGAGTAACTAATAAGGTTATAAAAAGCCATAATTTTAAGTCACCGAAACAGTTTTTTTTATAAAATGCAAAGAAAAAGTTAAGTATAATTAATATTTTTTTCATAATCCTCAGAAAATAGAGAGTCTTATAAGTTAAAGTTGTTGTTTTTATTTGTTGGTGTTATCCCAAATTCACTAATATATAATTAAATATCTACGATTGTGATGTGGTGATGTTAACTGATTGTATTAAAATTATTACCATGGACCCGTATGATTGAGTTTTATGATATTGTGGGAAGAGCCTTAAAAATCCTCTTCTTGACAAAGCCAACAAAAAGTCAAGGGTTGACCAACAATTAAAAAATGGCAAGTTTTAATCTCATTTATTAAAATTAAATGTGTTGTGATGTGTAATTATTAAAATTATATAAAGATTCTGCTAGTAGTTAAGTTCTGACGGAGGATAACATATTTTTTCGTCTTTTACCTAGGCATTACGTAATAGGTTAAACTTTAAAGAGAAAAGAGAAAAGGAGGTCGGCGTAGACTAGAATCGGGATGGATATTCGAAGAATCGGGGCGTCACGTGCGGTTTAGTCATCCTCACGCGTAAACTGTGCATTCCTTAGGCCAAAGTTTCACCTTCACGGGAAGCCTCGCGGAAAGCTGCCCTACTCCCACCTGTCAAACGTGACTTCTCTTTTTGCTCATGAAGAATAAAAAAGTGAAAAAAAGTCTCAAGTGGGCAAACACGACTTCAATATAGATATAGTCGTCACTAACCACGCTCCAGGGTTGCCAATAATAAGAAGCTGTTCTCGTATGGATGACATAAGCCATCCAATAACATTCAACTCTTTAGCAATGGGCTTGACGGCAACAACGAACCAATCATCTGGCGTTCTGCTCTGTGTCTCTACCTTACGATTATTTATATTTACTTTAAAGAGGAATTATTGACTAATTGAACTTAATTATCTAAACCAGACACTTAAACTATGAGTAAGATTGCATGCGTTTGAAGTTGCAGAACTTGGAGATGCTATCATCATCTGGCATAGGAAAATCTTATTGACGCATGAACTTCAATCCAAGATCTTCGATTTAAAATTGGAATGATGTGGTTTTGGCACTTACTGCTGCTATTCTAGCTTAGACTTGTTTATTAAAAGAAAAATAGTAACTTGTTTAAATTATATACCATTAATCAATTAAAGTTAGAGAACTTTGTACGTCTAGATTTCGAAGTAATCCTACCATAGGAAACGTCTAATTTTTCTATCAATATCACTTGTGTAGGTATAAGAGAAGATCCAACTAAACATGCTATTCACTATTCAGATTGTTGACTAATATAAAATGTCTCCTATTCAACATTTTAAAATCATTTTTAGTGCTATTTTTCATTAATGTTAAGGGAAGAGCGTACCCTTGTTAGGGGTTGCAAACCCTAAAATTCCCAACTACTTTCAGCCTCTTGTAACGTATCTGGGGATTTTCAGCAAAGAACTTCCTATTATCAGATATTATGAGTTGAAAATTTTGAGAGATATTTTGCAGAGACGTCGAGCTATTTAATTTCGACCTTCTGTACAAAAAATATAAACAACCTTGTCGTTTTCCTTTTCGTTTTTCAAATCAGACGGCCCATGTAGCTGGTTTTCCATGTCAATGAACATTGGTTTCACATTCCTTTTTTCATTAGCTGGCCTCCAAGAAGATGTCATCTTCATTCCAACCAGTGGATCTTAACAAAATCCTGTGTATCCAACTAGTGTAGACAAACCATACTGATGAAGTTTTGTGGATGCTTGAAAGTATTTGCAAAGTTGACCGTCCACAAGCTCTCCAGGGGCTACTCACCCGAGGCAATTAAGCAGAAAATCTTTAAATAATGACTTTGCTAATTCAACTAAGCAACAGATGCGACAACATGGGAGGTAACTTGAAAAGTGGTTAATAGACAAGTCCAAATTTGAAGGAGTAGGCCGAAGCATTAAGAAATTATACAACCAACCAGAAGGAATATGCTGAAACCATTAAAAAAATTGGTCACCGAGGACAGGTGCATGGTACAGTGTCGACGGATTTGCTCATTTAGTTATTTGATGCAAACGGTAACAACCGGCAGCTCCTCCATCATTATTGAGTTTTTTAAAAAAAGGTCATAAGTTACAGTTTGCTGGTTATTATTGAATACACTCATTGTCAGAGCACAATTATTGTCATAAAAATCCATAAAAACGTAATTATTGAAATTTATTGCTTACCGGCTAGAAATTGGATGCCGGTTAAGTCCTGCGTTACTATGATGTAATTCTATTTTTGTCTCAAAAGTACGTAGATATAAAACAATGGAGTATTATTTTAGGGAGAGAATATGATTGGAACAAGATAATTAAGACAAAGGACCAGACCCTTTCAAAGCATATGCATAAAACGTTTGGAAGTTTGTTTGCTTATGGTTAGTCGCCATCATTTGTTTTTAGTTTATACTGTTAGGAGAGTTTAGATTTTTTGTCCAATTTTATGGTGTCTTATTGTATTCAGTAAATCTCAACCATTTATTTATGTAGGTTTCACATAGGTCCCGCATAAATAAATGCGGATCTCGCATAAATAAATGACTGAGATTTACTGGACACAATAAGACACCATAAAATTAGACATAAGATTTGTTTTTGTTCGCAGGGCTTAGTTTAGGAGGAATAATCAAACCCTCCAACTCCGCGCATATTATATTGCAGTTCATTTTGATATTATTTCTAGTTGACAATAAATTGCAACCATGTTTTTAATCTAAAGGTGTGTTATGCATTATGGGAAGATGGATACATTCGCCTTTTCATTTTTAGCAGTGGCAACAAAACAGGAACAAAATGTGGTTTTGTAATAGTTTAATAAGGTTGTCTTTGTCGGTGTGAGTTGTGACCGAAAAGCGAATTTCTACGGCAATGAAATGGAATATACAAAGAAACAAAAGTGAAAAACAATAATGCCCCTGTTCATCTTCGAAAAATCCAAACATGGTACTTTCAGTGCAAACTTAATGAAGGCAAATCTAATATTGGATCACTCGAGGACTCAACAATTAAATTGAAAGCTTTTGAAATTTCAGTTTGATAGGTTTTTTTTTTAAAGATTGGATGCAGATCTATCATGTATATAATGAAAATTTCATTCTCGTTTCTACATTAGCTCTCAGATGAATGTGATTATTTGTCACTTTTTTAAAGGTGGCTGCTTTCGAGATCAGATCTTCTGTCCAATTTTATGGTGTCTTATTATGTCCAATAAATCTCAGTCATTTATTTATACGAGATCCGTATTTATTTATACAGGACCCACATAAAACTTACATAAATAAATTGTTGATTTCACGGTCATTGCAAGTCTTTAACGATTGGAATAGGCGTATTTCACCGTCATTGTTTCATTTAGTTGACTAGGATTTATCATAAACTCTTGTTGGATTATTGCCGGAGCATCAAAATGACAATTAGAGAAATTTAAGTTTTACAACAAGTTTTAAATTGGAAGACAAGACGTAATCGTAGGCTTGTATAGCACCAAATTTGCAGTCTTTTCGTTTTCTTTCCAAGAAAATTTATAGATGTAAATTCAAAAGCATGTTAATGTGGGACAACCTTGGAAAAGTCCACTGAGAAAACAAATTGGCTTTTTTCTGCCACGGAAACAAAAGGGTGACGAGAACAAAACTACATGGAATGATTGGCGGTTTAGGTGTTCACATGCACTCTGAGCTCCACTACGCAAGAAGTTTCTAAGAAGTCGGGCAATGGACCTCCATAATTGTGGAAAGTGGAAAAGTAATGCATAATTTTAATCAACCACCTTTTTATGGCCATAAAAGAATTTTTCATTGTTAAGGTATCAAATACATCATTTCAATTCTAAAAACTATAGTATTTTTATTCTATTTTCCACTTATCTGACCGGAATTTGTATTTTAGCCAACATATGGAAAGATAAAGTTGCTCCAAGCCTTTATAGGCACTTCGGTTTACATTGGAACAGAACAACAAAAAGGGACATATGATTCACGCATGCAGTCTTTTAGACGCCACAATGGACCATAAACAATTCTAGCACTGATCTTTTGTGAAATTTTCCCTATGCATTGTGGCTTCTTTTTGAAGAAATGAAGGATTTGGTCACTTATATAGAATGGATGGAAGAGCTGTGTCTTCATACGTACTGATACAAGATAATATGGGCCTCACTGTTAAGCGTACAAAAGCAGACTAGCAGGCAGATCGAAACAAATGAAGGGACAATGTAAAGTCTGGCTATGGACGCAAAGTCAATAATGAAGGGAAGTAAACGATATTATATAAAAAAAATTGATACTTATTATCCTTTACGTTTTCTCTGAAGTCTAAAATGTCAGCTTGACGTTTGCTATGCAATGAGTGTATGAAATTAAATGAAGAAACAAGCAGCTAACTGTAATAGAGCAGGTTGACACTGAGCGTTTGCCTTTAGACTATTACGATTGAACTTTTTGGTTAATCAACTTGATGCCCTAGACAAGTTTATTGTTTTCTGACAAAATGAAATGCTCAAATGGAAACAGGCTCACGAACTGTATCTGAATAGATCATCAGTTAATTGGCAAGCCCGTAAGGGCCCTCAAAACGCATCTCAAGTTTGGAATCGCTTTCTGTACTGCTCTCTATGGAACCCAGTTATGCTGAACTGAGCAACAGGTACGCGGAGCTTTAAATTAAAATATTTATTTATTTATTATATTATATTTCTATTAAAAATACAAGAATATTTTTATTCTTATTATTAATGTCTACTTTATTATAACTCATATAAATATTTCTTTATTGTATTGCGGAAGAAACCTTTGTCTATTTCTAATCAAAATACTCTACTTCTCTTAAAATTTTTGTCTACTTTTTAAGTTTTTTTTAGATCTTAGATTAGATCTTCGTTTTCTGTACTCTTGAATGAGAGTACTACATTTCTGCACTGCATCAGGTGGTACCAGAGCCTTAAAAATTCAAGATCTTTTTGTCTAATGATGGTCAACACCAACAATGACGTTCGTAAGTTATCTAAAGTTTGGGAGTCAATTCGCAATGTAGAACAGTAGCTAGCATTGATTCAGGATCAATTGCAAGGAGATAACATAAGAAGAATTAAGGAACCAGTTGTTAGGAAAAGTGACCCTGTGAAGTATCCTTAGATTCAAAATCTCGTATCATGCATTAGACCTTATTCAGTTACTTAAAAATGTTAACATTCATATAAGTGCAGCCAAATTTGTTAAAAAAACATACAAAATACAATTCGAGGTGAAAGAATAACTTGAAAAAGCTAATGTAAAGTATAAGACTAATATATACCCACATAAAAAAGAAGCAAGTGTTTAAGGTGAGAGATGAAGTAATGATGTTTATAAACAAGAAGCGAATTACTAAACATTACCACAAATTGAAGGCGAGAAGTATAATCCATTCAAGATTGTAAAAAATATTAATGACAATGTATATCATTTAATTACATTCATAAATGGATAATATCACCCAACTTTTAATATTGCACATATTTACTCCTTAGCAAAGTACAAATTAAGTTATCCAAAACATAATTTAAGATCGAATTCTTTACAAGTAAAAAAAACTAATACGAAACTTTAGATTAAAAAATTTATTTATTTAATATGTTTATTTTTATTAAGACTACAAAGACGGTTTTATCCTTATCATTAAGTTCTAAAACATTATAACTCATATAAATACTTCTTTATTATATTGTGAAAAAAATCTTTGTTTATCTTCAATCAAAAAACTCTATTTTTCTTAAAATTTTCGTCTTACCTTTTAAGTTTTTTGTAAATCTTAAATTAGATATGCGTTTTCTGTACTCTTGAATTAGAATACTACATTTCCGTACTTCATCATATGCTCAATACCAAAATTAACAAACAAGAAGTGGTTAGACTTCTGTTTTTACATTCTCTGGCGATCATCACAATCACAAAATGATGCTGAATCATCAATCCAGACTTGCTCAGCCGGATTGCAAAACTGAAGCCCTGAGAATGGATGGTACTTGCTGAGAAGACAGACATCCACAGGCCTGCGTAAAGTTTTGGCTCGTGTATCGCCACAAAAATTGAATGTGAAGTCCCTTTCCAATTGCCTCCCTTATACAGTAGGTGATCCGAAGTGGTCATGAACCTGTCAATGATCCGAAGTGATCATGAATACAAAATTTGTCCACCTGTACTAAGAGTATGCTTAGTCTCTTGTATTTCTTCGCACCCTGTCAAATATAGGATTTTCTAACAGTTCTTTAGCAGAAGGCCTCCGAACGGGATCCGGGTCAACCATTGACTGTCAATATTCAGAACCATATAATCAGAAATGCATTACGCAATCCATGATGGCATGTAAATTGTTTCTGTAGATTAAGTTAATAAGTTAAAATTGAAATGGAGTTCTACGACCAGCAAAAGTTTAGCGAACTTTATTATTTCCATTCATTTTCCTGTTCTATATGGACTCTAAAAAATTAGATTTCTACTGTTCAAAAAGTGAACTAAAAGAAGCAGAAAAAGTTACATGTAATTGAAGGTAGTCTGAACTGATGAATTAAAGCGAACAATAAAGAGAAGGGAACACCAAAACTTGTATTTATCCCATATTTGTTGAATTTGCAGTTTATTGAAGTTACGAAGGCAAAAAAATGATTTGGCAAGTATTCTGTCTAACAGCAAAGCTAAAAGATTTCGTCACAACCAAGCACTGCCTCCTGAACATTAAGTTGATGAAAGTATGCAAGAAGATTACATAAATACCTTGAGTAAGTTCTGAAGTTGCAACGAATGACCAGGAAGAAGAGGCAGTTTTCCCTCTCTAAGGTTGAAAAACTGTGATCTTGATTCTGGCAAAGGTGAACCTCTAATAAGCTCATAAATAGCAGCACCCAATGAGAAAATATCCACTTTATCAAGATGGTCATAATTCTCGTTGAGGATTTCTTGAGGCATATAACGTGCATCCCCTTCTTCAATTGGCATACTTTGGTCAAGAAGAGTTGCACAACCAAAATCACCTAGCTTATATTTGCTATCCTTCACATAAATATTATCTGGTTTGACATCCAGGTGTGCCATTCCTTTCCCATGGACAAACTGCAAGGCCTTTGCAATCTGCCAAAATCCAGTAATTAGCAACATCAAATAGATAGCAAAAACAGGAACTCTGTAGTTTCAAGACATAATTAGATAACTGGAAGTAAAAATTTTTGTTTGTAGGATTTTCTCAACAGCATTCTTGAACAAAAACTAATTTGGATGCTACAATGTCCTTGAGGTTCAATTATAGTACAATAAATCAATGATTATCAAGCTACTGATCAAAATTGTTAGTCATATCAACAAAGAAAATGATTAAATGAAAAATATTTGCATACATTGTCTTGTTCTACCCTCAACGGTAAGTTTATAGCCTCAAACCAACTATACAGATTTATACAAGGTATCCTAACTACCTGCAATTTTCCATAGAAGATCTTGTGATTGGACTGACTACACATTCAAGAGTCTATACCTAAAGAAATGCAATTCACAGATTCAGGATAAAGAAACTTTCGATTCAAAAGACAAATTATTCTAAATACACTTTCAGAGCAAATGTCATTGTGTCATTGTATGCAAGCCGCAAGTTTGGATCTCATAGTTTTATTCACCTCTTAAGTTTTAGCCAGATACCCAACAAAATATGCTAACCTGATGCAATATTTGCAGCACTTCTGGCTCTGAAAATGACTCAAAGGACTTGTTCATGGATAAACTGCAATCACAAAGTTCCATTTGAATGTATAGTTGATCATCTTCAAACCAAGAAGAGTGGTATCCTACAATGTTTTCATGACTACCTGAAAAGCAAAATGGTAAACCAATATGCAAACTTAGTTGACTAGTTCATAACCTTTTAAAAAAAATCCTGCGAAGTAATATTCATACCTAAAGCTGCCAAAGCCTGAACCTCCATCAAAGCTTTCCTCCTTCAGGATACAAACAAATTTCCTTAAAAACTTTGCTCAAAGAATAATACAAGTATCCAAAAGTATGAGAAGTCCACCTTTCTGCATCACGATGCAACTGTCTTGTACTAAGTTTCACAGCGTACAAGCAACCATCAATTCTCTTGAGAACTTTGAAGACGTGACTAAAGTTTCCAACACCAATTTGCTGCACAAGAAAGCAAGGCACTAGATTATATTGACAAAAATATGCGCAACAGAATTACAAAGCAAAATATGTACGCCACTTCGAATTACTTGAGAATGAAATATGTAGCACTACCTGAATCTCATGAAAATCTGTATGATAGCGAGAGAGACCATTTCCACCAGTGAATAGAGGTAAAATCCCTACATATCAAACCATTACATCATTAAGTTGACATTTATCAAACAAAAATAAAAATTAAGGACACGATTTTCTAACTAATACTACAATAATCAAAATCTACAGCGACAGACCAGCACATTTTAATCTTTGATTGCCAAACGGATCAGCATCCACTCCTGAATTATCAGAGAGATATGGGTTCTTAATGCAAGGAGGGGGCATAACTCGACAGCGCAAAGCAACAGCCGACTGAGGGACAAAACTGGGAGTCTTATGATGCCCAGTTGTTATCGATTTCTCAAACCTCAAAACATCATATTCAAGGCTGTCTTCTGCAAGCTTCAAACTTTCTTGCTGATCAGACAACGTCGGGCTGAGTGGATCAACAACAGCTCCAAACTTCCGACGCTTTTTGTTGGCGGTGGTGGTTGATTTCTCAGGTGACTTGGGGCAGGGAATATTTTCCTGCATACGGTTAAATCACTTTAAGAATAAGGAAATTACCATATATCACACAAACTGTAAAATTGGGATTTAAGATAATCACCTTGTTGCAATCCATCGTTAAATGTTGATTGTCCGGTGTTATATAATCTGGAGTGCTGCAGATGCCCAAACAAGGAACGATATAGAATATTTACGAAAACGTCATGAGAAGAAGAAGAAGAAGAAGAAAAGATAATAAGATTGTTTTTCTCTTTTACCAGAAGAAGTCCTGGCTGAGAATGAAATCTTTCTCATCGGCGTCTAGGTCGCCGTTGCCGGCGGTTGGAGGGAGTTGGGAATCGGGGGCTTCGGAGTCTAGAAGGTTCTGGAAACGAGAGGAAGCGGATGCAGAAGGAAAGGCATGGTTGAAGTGGATAGGAATTTGACAAGTCAATGAGATATGGGTTGATTTCAATTCGGAGATTAGGAATTTGGGAATTAGAAATTGAGA
>JANIHY010000004.1:17141032-17153588 GCA_027479065.1 Erythroxylum brevipes | reverse complement strand
ATTTCAATCAACTCATTCACTTTAACTTTTCTAATAATTTTCATAATACAACCAAATTTACTCAAACCTCATATCAAACTCATTTCATGTACTAACCTCAAAATATCACCTTAATTTGTCCAAACTAGCATTGTTCACCCAAAACCTTAAACATAACCATTCAAATTCATAAATTTCTTTTCCTTTACACATGACTAAGTCACCTCAATGTCCTCTTTAAATGTCAAATTACAATTCACAAACCTGAGAAAAGTTCGGGGTCTAACAGCAACATTTTGCATTCTTTCAACCCAATTTATACACTTAAATCTTATTATTCAATTTACATCACTTGCTTCATAAATCAGCCCATGTCATTGTCTTCACATTCATATCACATTCCAGGGTTTATAACCACAAGATAATGTGAATATCATTAACAATCTGTAGGACCTCGACCTCTCGGGCCTCGCGTCCCCAAAAGGGCCTCGGCCTCTCGCGTTTTACTTTTCCCATTCCCAATTGCCCATAATCCACATCGGCTCATATACTGATATTTCGTTTTTCTTTTCACACTGAAACACTTAACACATGTACTCAACACTTTTTCATGCTTAAGACTCATACTCATGGGACTCTGATTAGGGATCAGTTGCCACGGTCTGCTATAACATGTCTTTCCTGTATCTGATTTGACCTATATTTCAGAAAATACCCATGTAAGTTCGTACTTCTGGGCTCTGATACCACCTAAATGTAACACCCCAATCCCGTGAGACCTGAACCCGACATCGATGGTGATATCTGAGTCTGTGCCTTGCGAGGTGAGGTGCTACATCTCTTAGTCAAACCTCAATAAAAATTTCTTTCTTTGGATCATACACAAACATTAGAAATATATGCGGAAACAATTATCCAAAGAAAAACCAAATCATTTATACAAAAATTTAGAAATACAAAATTTTATACAAAACTGTTCAGACACTAATGCAGACGCAACTGATCCCAACATCTTCTCATACTCGAACGTAGTCACAATACACCCGTTGCCTAACGGGGTATTCTTTTGAGTACTGAAAAATAATTGCAAATTTTGGGTGAGTTTTTGCAATTTCAATGAGTGACCATCATCGATGGTCCCCTCACTCGTGTAACAGAATCAATACATAATCTATATTCACATTGCTATCTATTTGGTCTCATTTTATAATTCACATACATCTAACTTTATCTCATAACACACTTTCTCAAAAGAAAGCCCATTTACACATTTACGGAAATCCATATTCATAAATCCCATTTTTGATACATACATATTTCACTCGCTTACCATTTTTATCATTTCGCCGTGACCAAATGCCTAAGCTGTCCCATCGAAGGGCTCAATAATATCTGACCCTTATCCAATGCTGGATACAGGGCTCAGAATACTTCGAGCCTGAGGCTCTGAATCACTCATGAGCTCGAAGCTCATTTTCGCACGTTGAGCTAAAAGCTCTGATCAGTGGCAACTCTGGTCAACATCCCTAATATTTCATACAACGCTAGGCATATCACAATTTGTCATACATTCTACAATTTGATGTACCCCATAACTGTTATCACGATGTACCCAATAACTGTTATCACATCAATGTATGGCATTTTGCCTATCATTCAATCAAACATATCAAAATGAATGCAACATGTAACACGTTTTCAATTATTACAGTGTTGTGACCAAGCATCTGAACTGTCCTTATAAGGGCACATTAATCGTTGAGCCAGAGGCTCTGAAACTGTCCTACTAAGGGCTCATTTATCGTTGAGCCAGAGGCTCTGAAACATCAAAACTATCCCATTAAGGGCTCACTAATCGTTGATCCAAAGGCTCTAAAAGTGTCCCATTAAGAGCTCATTAATCGTTGAGCCATAGGCTCTAAAACTGTCCCATTAAGGGCTCATTAATCGTTGAGATTTCTGATTTAGGTGCTCTTTATATGGTAAAAAAGAGGTCTTCAATATCTAAAACTTTTATGAAGACCTGAAAGATAAATTTCATATTTTGAAGGATAAAAAATGGAACAGAAAATATAAGATGAATAGTAACCCAAAAGAAGTTTATGAACAGTAACACATAAGAAGCTTGCAATTGTCATCACTTTCTTTACATATATCGTATTTAGGTGTTCTTTGTATGGTTTGAAATAGGACTTCAAGATATACAACTTTCATGCAGACCTAAATGACAAATTCCATCTTCTGTAGGATCAAAAATGGAATAGAAGATGTAAGATTAACAGTAACCCAGAAGAAGTTTATAACAGTATCACAAAAGAAGCTTGCAATTGTCATAACTTCCTCTACAGATATCAAATTTAGGTGTTCTTTAGATGATTTGAAAGAGGACTTTAAGAGCTACAACTTTTATGAAGACCTAAAAGACAAATTCCATCTTTTGAAGGATTAAAAAATGAGACAGAAGATTTAAGATGAACAGTGACCAAGAAGAAGTTTATGAATAGTAACACAAAAGATAGGTACAAAAAATGCTAAAAGACAGAAGGAGCAAAAGGTGGATGAAGCAAAACTAAAAAAAAGCAAAACTGGGAAGAAGCAAAATTAAAAAAAAGTAAAACTGAGAAGAAACAAAACTAAGAAGAAGCAAAACTAAGAAGAAGCAAAAAGGCATACGAAGCAAAACTAAGAAGAAGCAAAACACAGACGAAGCAAAATACAGAAGAAGATGACATCATCATAGAAGAAACATAGAAGAAGATGACATCATCACAGACGAAGCAAAAGACAGAAGAAGCAAAACATAGACGAATCAAAACACAGAAGAAGATGACATCATCATAGAAGAAACAGAGAAGAAGATGATGTCATCATAGAAGAAGCAAAAGACAGAAGAAGCAAAACACAAAAGAAGATGACATCATCATATAAGAAACCTAGAAGAAGATGACGTCATCATAGAAGAAACAAAACATAAATGAAGCAAAACACAGAAGAAGATGACGTCATCATAGAAGAAGTAAAACATAGACAAAGCAAAACACAAAAGAAGATGACGTCATCATAGAAGAAACATAGAAGAAGATGACATCATCAAAAAAGAAGCAAAAGACAAAAGAAGCAAAACATAGACGAAGCAAAACACAGAAGAAGATGATGTCATCATAGAAGAAACATAGAAGAAGATGACATCATCATAGAAGAAGCAAAACTAAGATGAAGTGAAAGACAGAAGATACTTCTTTCTTTACAAAGACTCTAGCTTTTCGGCTAAAAGTCCAAAAATTTCATACTATATATCATGAGAAAGCTAAAAAAAAGACCTACAACTTTCTAGAAGACACTTTTTCCCAAATTAGCCTAAATTAGTCCAGCTTTTCTCCCAAATACAGGACATGAATTTTTACATTCATCCAAGGTACTGCCCCCAGTTTTCTACTTCATGAAAAATTTTAAGATTTTTAAAGAAATAATTTAAATTCAATGTCTTCATAAAAATGTAGCCATATGTTCCTAGTTTAATCCAAATCAAGAATCATCTTGTTTGGATAACTAGAGAAAAAGTTGTGGCTAAAAGACTGAAGCATACTACATAAATATTTTCCAGATCAACCATCCACTTTGTTTCACAATCTTTTCTTATAAAAATCATACCAAGATCACCCTTTTCTACTTCACTTACTCCTCATTCTCAATTTCATTTCAAATCAATATCATCTATAAAGAAATTTATAATCTATGATTAATCATGAATACCAATAACATAACATACACCTATGTACCTATTCCTCATCAACTTACTGCACAAATGCAACTTCATTTTTGGCTTTCATTATACTTCTAACTTTCATCTTAATTCTTCTCACTTTAAAATATTTTATCCACTAGAAACACCAAAGAAAAACTTGGACATATCCAAATTTCTCATTCACTACTTTACCCTTGCCTATCATTTCTTGGTTCACGAATTTTCATCATTTGTTCTTTACTCATGACTAATCTCCTTTCTTATTCAAATAGTTCTAATTTCTATGAAACGTTCAGGATCTAACACTTCTCCTCTCTCAATTTCATTCTTGCTTATTTCAATTGCAAGACACTCTTTTTCTTCTCCCTTTTATACCACTAATGGCTGTACAAAGACCCTTCTACCCTTCCTTGTATGCCTTAACTTAAATGCTTAAGTGACTTGCCAATTTTGCCCCTCATGCAATCTTACCACCTTAACACTATAATTCAATTAACCCATGTCATAAAACCTTACTCACATTAACATGCTAATTGACTCCACAAAAATAATCTATTAAGACCTCAAAATTCATTTAAGTCATTGCCTAGCTTCTTCCAAAAAATCAAGACCTTTTTCTGATCAGATAATTGAAGCAATTTTGTAACACTTCCTCTTAGAAAAATGTTCCTCATTCTCTCAATTTTCTAATGACATAAAAATCATTCAATTTGGTTCCATAATGTAAAATTTATACCTCAAACATTTGCAAACTATTATTATACTGAAACAATAATTTGTGCTCAACTTCTATCCAAAAATTGAATTCTTAGAGACTGAATTAGAACTCAATTTCATCAGACAATTTGTAGAACTGTGCCTCTAGTTTACTTCAAATTAAAAATCATCTCATTTGGATAACTAGATAAAAATTTATGGTTAAAACCTTGACATTTACTCAGTGAACATTTTTCAAACTACATTTTCTAGCTTTTAACTTCCAACATTTCACATACAATATTTCTTACTTCCAAGAAATGTTTAGGGTCCAACAATTCTCCCCCATAAAGAATTTGGTCCTTGAAACTCTTACTTGAGTGATCAATCAAATGGAAGTAATGCTATCTTATGTTTTCCTCAGTCTCCCAAGTAACTTCTTCACTCGAATAATTTCTTCCAATTGACTATAGTTAATAGACTCACTTGGTCTTTCAATCACTTATTTAGTCGTCCACTTTCTAATGCCTCAATATATCTATACTGCAAATTACTGAAAATTTTTCACTTCTTGCGTCGATAATACTAATATCAGATCATGTCAATATTTCTTAGCATATTCTCATATAACACAGCATGAATCTAAGACATCTTTGTTAGTAATACAAACTCACAAGTCAATCGTCCGGTTCCTAATAACTTTATATAGACCAATACAATTCAATCTTAGTTGCTTCTTAAGCCTAGCTTGAGCACATCTTGCACTCAATCCAAGCACTCCTTAGGAATGTAATACTCTTAGAAAGATTCTATCCTTTGCTTTATAGTTCACATCTCTATAGTGTCCGTACACTTAGCTCTTATGTCTATCTCACTATATTCCACACCTTTGGTGTTAACCTAACTAATTCATTCATTTTTCTTGAGTCTACATTCTTAGCTACTAAACATCATTTCGGCGCCTTCCCACTAGGATGTATATCATAGGTTGTTATTTGTGCTTTCTCTAGTAATCTCTTTGCCCAATCTTCTTTGTTAGGTATACATATTCTGATTTCAATCACAAAGCATCATTTTCCAATTCAAACTCAAAATTTAGATCCGCTTTTAGTTCCTCAATAAGATTCAAAATTTTTGAATTCTCAATATGGGCTTTGTTAATCCTTTCGTGTGAAATGGATTTTCAATTCCATAGCAAATAGTACTTTGATTTGCCCCAGAATTTAACTCCACATTCTATACTCCTTTTTGCACTAGATCTGATAACCTTAATAACTGAATTCATGCTTCACTACTATTGGGATTTTTGCTATATATGCCAGATACAACACTAAATTTAATGGGAAATATTCACTTGTACAATCAAAATCTTTCAATACTTCTATCCATTGTCTCAATCTCGTATTCAATTCTCTTAACTCAGTAGTTAACCTAAACTTGAATAATCTGTACATTTATATATATATCCAAGATGTTTCTGCACATATAATGTCTTCCAATTTTCAAGCAATCATTATTTCGGCAAGATTCCATTCATGTATCAAATAATCAACCCATGAAGTTTTAATTGTCTCCATGCATATCAATTCACTTTATCAAGCTGCATGGGATTTTATCCTAATCTCTTATCCAATATGATGACATAATCAATACCGGTGCTACAATTCCTCAAAATTCTCTTTACTTTCATTACTCATACAATTTACATGTTTTTCCTCAAGTATTCAACAATTTTTCTCAATTTTTTGAATACATTTAATATATTATCAAACTTCGCTTGAATCACTTTAATCTTCCATATCATAGTACTTTCGGGGCATTTGTTACCCGAACAGATATAACTCAAAACTCCTTGTGTCCGTGATTGGTCCTCGTAATTCTTTAAGTGTCTGATTCCTCAATGAGGCAATATTATCTCATGTCATTTTCAATTTCCCAATTAACTTCCTTCCTTAAATGATTTTCTCAATTCGTTTAATTTTTTCAAATTTCACATTGACTTATTCTACTATCTGCTCATTCATACTAGTTTCTCTAAACTTAACTTCCTGTGTTGGTAACACATTCATCAAAATCTAATTTATATCTCCTATGCATACTCACATAGAATATCACCTGGATCTAATTTCTCCTCATGTTAGCCATATTATTACCTCAGCTTCCAAAAATCCACTCAGATAGTTGGATACACTACATTAATCGTAATGCATACACTCTTAGTAGCATGCTCTACCTCTTATGCTTAAGTCTCCACTAGGGATATGGCTCCATTATTCCCTTTTGATTCAGTATATATTCATTTTTGATTTGTTCTTTCATTGATCATTCTTAATATAAACCGTCTAATCTGCCTAACCTGATTCAGGGAAATTCTTCTTCAAAAGAAGATTTTTTGCTACTGTCATCTATATTGTTCATGTAATCCTTATCAGTCAACTATCTTTATCATTGCTTATCAAACATACTTAGTACATCATGAAGATAAATTTCAATCATTTCTTACATGGTCATAGTGTTCTAGTTACCAAGTCCATTGGTCATTCAAGAATTTTCTAAAAGTAGACTTTCGGCTAGACTTTGCATGATCATTATGACAAGGAAAATGGAGTAATTAGGCAACACTTTCTTTTGTAAAATTGTTCCCACCAAAATCATACAATTTGATTAACTATACTAATAGTTATACTCAAAATACTTTGGATTTTTCTTAAACTATAATAATACCCTGTACTTGACTTCAAGCCAGATTTTGGAATTCTCAAAGATAGAATTGAAATTTGATTACTTCATGAAATTTGTAACATTAACAAATTCTAGCTCATTTCATCTTAAATTCATCAATCATTCATTATCAATAATTTCCTAATGATTTCATATGGATATGAAGTTTTGTGGAGAAGAAACACAATGTATTAGGATTTCTTGGTCTAAATTTCAAGTCAATTGAAGGCCTGGAGAAGATGTTATGGCCAAAAGAGTGAAGGATGTTCAAAGCTATCAAACATCAGTGTACCTTCACTGTGCACGATCATGCACTTCCAATTGATCCTTCATTGTCACGATCGTGCAATCCCTTAATGATCCATTTTGTTTATCTAAGCTTCATTCTGGCTCTTCTCAAAGTAGACCTTCGGGTCAATTTTGCATGGTCATTTTGATAATAAAAATGAAGAATTTGGGCAAAAAATTCATCTAAACAATTGTTCCTTTATGTGTTAAGTTTCTAATGAAACTAATTTAATGCAATTTGGTTCAATATTCTGCAAGTTATACCTTAAATACTACAGACTATTCCCAAACTATGATAAAATCCAAAAGCTCAATTTCAGGACAAATTTTGAAATTCTTAGAGATAGAATTAAATTTTGATTTATTTATGAAAAATATATCCATGTGTCTCTAGTTTAATGAAAAATTAAAATCATCCCATTTAGATGTCTATAGATTAATAAATAGCTAAAATACAGATGAATGTTCGGTGAAAATATTGCATCTGCACATTTTCCAGCACCCTTCATCATCATTTTCATCTTAGATCATCTCTTTTGCTTAGTCTATCATTTCTAGCTTATGTCCCCATTATTTCCTCTTCATTCCTTTTCCAATTTCAACTCAATATCATTTACAAACAAATCATGATCTATATTTGACCATTAACCTAAAAACAAAACATATACATGTACTCATTCATCATCAATTTTCTACACATATGTTTTACTCCAATATCAACTTCTATCATCATACATGTTTCACTCAACATATCGAGAAGAATGACATACTACTTACTTGTTTAAGCTTCAATATCTTCAAATCACTCTTAACCCTAGCTTCTTAACAGCACATGATCACCCTCATTTATGAGGGAGAGACTAGGTTTTTAGTTACAAAAAGAAGAGATAACAAAGAACTTGAAGAAACAAAGTGAAGGAAGGAAATATGTCAACGTGATGAGGGTGAGGGTAAGAAGATCATGAGTAAAGAAAAAGAAAATGAAGAAGAGATCATATGGTAACGTGAAAGACAAAGCAAGATAGTCTTTCAAATGTAATGAACGATAAATTTAATAATTGGTGAGTGTCATGACGCTTATCACTCAAAAATCCAAATAGCATCTTTTACTAATAGTACTCACTACCATGATCTCTAGTCCATTTGTCATCCAATTTATAATCAAATTGTCTCCCAATTTTCAATATCATATGTTATTAAATCCCAATGTCATTAATAAAAATTTTCACTACTATTTGACTCTTATTTCTACTGCCACTTATCAATTGTTCTACTACTTGGCATTTTCTTAGTCTAAAAATATCAAAAAATTTCAGAATATTCTCAAATTTCACTAAAAATTTTAAATCATTACTTTTAGACATCAACTTAATTTTTAAGACACATAATCCACAATTCACATTATAATCACATTAAATATCAACTATACCTAAAAAATGTGAAATGAGTGTGTGTACATTCATTGTAATGTGTGTAATAATCAAATTTCACGTGTGTGTATGCTAGCATTATGCATGAGCATGAAATGTATTTTTCTAATCTCTTATTGCCATTTCTCAATTACACAAATCTAGGTTTCTAACCCTTTGTAATATCCCGTTTTCATACTAAGTGTTATAACCCTAGATTTCTGTAATTGAGAAATGGCACTGAGAGATTAGAAAATTGCATTTTATGTTCATGCATAATGTTAGCATACACACACACACACACGTGAATATTGATTTTTGCATATTAGAATGATTGTATATGCATTCATTGACATTTTCAGGTATAATTGATCTATAAATGTGATTATATTTGGAATTGTGAATTGTTTGTGTTAAGAATTGATTTGGAGAGTATATTTATTGAGTCATAATTTTTAGTGAAATTTTGAGTATTTTTGGACTATAAAAATGTCAAGTGGCAAAACAATTAATGAATAGTAGTAGAAATAAGAGTCAAATGACAGTGAAAATTTTTTATAAATGACATTGGGATTTAATAACAAGTGTCATTGAAAATTGGGAGAAATTTAGGTTGAAAATTGGAGACAAATGGACTAGTAGATTAAAAGACCAAAAGAGGACCATGAGACTTGTCACTTGCCACACCACTTGTTTAAATCAAAATTTTTATTAAGTGAAAGACCATATTATGGTCTTTCACTTGCTAATTACGACACACACTTCTTTCATCTCCATCTTCTTCATTTTCTTCATCCTTCTCTCCCTCATTCACGACCTTTCCACCTCACCCTCATCATGTTGATTTTTGTTCAACTCTTTCACTTTGTTTCTTTAAGATTCATTGTTTTCTCCATCTTGTTACTAAAAGACCCAACCTATTCCACCTTAAAAGGGTGATGATCGTATATGTTGAAGAAGCTAGGGTTTCATGGTGATTGAAGAAGCTTTAGGCAAATCAAGTAAGTAACCTATGAATCTTCATGGCTTTGATGAATGAAGCATATTTGATGATAGTTAGAGGTTAAATGTTCATAAAATGAGGATGGGTACATGCTAAAACGTGAACGAGTAATGTGGTGGATTATTTTTTTGCTTTGGTGTTTTGATGGGTAATAGATTATGGAATGATATAATGTTGGATTAATTGAGTAAATGGTTTAAAGTGGGCTAGAAGCTGTAACATTTTCAACTAATTATGCATCTGTAATTTATCCATAACTTGTTCTATAGATATCCAAATGGAATGATTTTTAATTTGGCTTAAATTAGAAACATATGGCTGCATTTTCATGAAGAAATTGAATTTAAATTCTGCTTATAAGAGTTTCAAATTTTGACTTGAAGTTGTTTACTGGGTGCAGCAAATTAATGGATGAATACATTTGTTTGTTTCCTATTTTGAGAGTATGAAAACCATGAGTGATGAGTTATTATGTAGATGTTATAAATTCTGAATTAAGGGTATAAGAAAACTGAAATTTATGTTAACCAAGATGTTGAGTTATGCTCTTAAAATGAGATGAATTTAGGTTATAGTTAGAAGTGAAATGAAAGTAAAAATGAGGTTGAATATGTGTAGAAAGTTGATGATGAATGTATGTATGTGTATGTTCTGTTATTAGTGTTCATGATCAATCATGGACTATAATCTGTTTATGGATGATATTGAGTTGAAATGGAGTTAGAATGATGGGGAAATGATGAGAAAAATAAACTAGAAATGATAGACCAAGCATAAGGTATTGAATGTAGTAAGTAAAGAATTTGAAATCTAGAAAATAAGGATGCAATTGGATATATGCTGGGGAAAGTGCCATAACTTTTTCTATAGAACTTATATTGAGGTTATTTAAGTATTCTTTGAAAGAGGACTTCAAGTTCCACAAATTTTATGAAAACTCGAGAAGAGATTTTACTGTCTAGAGGGTCAAATGTTCAAATTTCTGTAAGTGAACTGTGAAGGTCTGCCCAATGGACATGGATGTCCACCGAACGGACATTCACTAGTCATTGGGTCTTAATTAAGGCTTAAGTGGAGCTTGAATTGAACTTAGAATGATGCTTTGATTAAGTTATTAAATGTGTGATATGTTTGAAGTGATAATTGGGGTTATAACTTAGTGAATGAATGGATGATATCAAAGTACCAAAGGCATGAGTATAATGGAAATGAAGATGTTCATATCAATATAGTTATGATTCAAAGGAATTGAGTAATATGTATTAAGTAAATGTGGATGAGAATTAGGTATTATGAGAGCATATAATGTTAGAAAAGGAATGACGAGAAATTGAGTTACAATATTAGAATAACCAAATGTTTTTGAGGTGTAAGCCTAAGAATAACCTAGACACATACAAAGGATAAAGATTGAATGGTGAACTTAGAATGATCATGTACAAATAAAGTGCAAACCTAAGTTTAATTAGACATATATGGATTATGAAATGAGATTGAGCATAAGATGTGAATTTAGATAATATATCTGGGATTGTCATTGAGCATACATTATACATAATACATATACATATGTGTACGATTGAATGTTTATATGATTGTGCAATTAATAATGTGTGTGCAATATGTGTTGTTAGACCCCGAATTTTTTTTTATGATGTCATTAAGTATGAAATTTGATAATTGTGTGATTATGCCTTAGTTTGACTGAATTGGGTATATTAGTGGATAATTTCAGTATAGTTGAGGCTTAATTAGTGATAATGTGGTTTAAAAGAGATAAAGGGATTAAAATGTGTAAGGGTATTTTTGGAAAGATTGCTTAAGTTGGTATAAGTTAAGGCTTTGAAGGAAGGGTAAAATGGTATTTACCCATCCTAGTGAGAGTTAAGAGTAAGAGTTAGGTTTAGAAAGAAAAGAGAAAAGGGAAAGAAAAGAAATAGAGAAGAGAAAGAGGGAGAAGAACGCCGACGGTGGAGAGAAAGAGAGGAGGAAGAGATTTTGCGATTTTTGAGGTTTCCGACCGATTCAAAGTGCTTTCCGGGTACGTTACGTTCATTCCTTATTGTTGTAGTAAGATTGAATCTTAAGATAGCTTAGATTGAGAGAAATCGATGATTTAGGGTTTTAGGGCAAAAATGGTTAGAAATCCTTGGGTTGTTGATTTTAAGATGGATTGGAAGCTTATAATGGGTTAGAATGGTAGTAGAAGACTTGATCTATACCTTAGATGTGTTGCATTTGAGTCTGGAACAGATTGGAGTTGGAAAATCTGGGATTTTTAGGTTTCGGGGACGTTTCGCCCGATCCGCACGTCCCGGCGTGCGAATTTTGTGCACGCCGCGTGCACGTTTGGTGCACGTCGCGGCGTGCAAGGGGAGGTACGTACGCCGCGGCGCATGCATACGTGCGCGCCGCGATTTGTGCCGGCGATTCGCTGCGGAAGGCTTAGCCTTCGTCGCGGCGAAGCTCGCTGCAGCAACGAAGCTTTCGCCGCAGCGAAAAGGCCTTCGTCGCGGCGAGCCCCTATTTTCCGAAAGAGAAATTTTTACAGTTTTGGGCATATCTTTTGGTACAGATGTCCGATTGAAGTGATTTTGGATTCGTTGTGATCTAGAAATTAAGGACTACGAGTTGTATGAAGAAGGGAAGGTCGGAAATTGTTTCGAAGAGTTTGGGATTTTCGATGAGAGTCGGATAAGACTTTGAGCACTTTAC
>JANIHY010000004.1:16939831-16952715 GCA_027479065.1 Erythroxylum brevipes | reverse complement strand
AGACGTGTCTCAGACGTATTTTGAGGCCGTGGGTGGTAGGGATCGCCGTGGCAGGATATTTGGTCTAGGTTCGTATGAGAACACATGTTATTCCCAATCTTCCATGTCCAATACAGCAGCGTCCACTAGGTCATCGAACAACAATAAAGTCATCGAGCTCCGGGCTACAGTACAAACATTAATGGACAAGATAGCTTATTTGGAAGAGGGGCAGACAGAGCGGGAGGAACAACGGATGAGGGAGCAGACAGAGCGAGAGGAACAACGGATGAGAGGGCAGGAGCAATGAATCAGGGAGCAGATGGAGCTACAGATGAGAGAGCATGTGGCGAAGATGAGAGAAGAGATTATGCAGATGGCTCAGTTGCAACCACCATTCGAACAGTCGAAGGGAAGTTCTACAAAGGATTACCAACGATCACCACAACTTTAGATATTCGAACTCATTATTTTAAGGTACAAACATAACAATTTATGTTCACTTTGATGTGTTTTTATCCAATTGTATAACAATTGACATTATTTAAACCTTTGATGTATTGGTTGATATGTGGATGTCCAATTATGTACATCCAATTGTATAACAATTGGCATTATTTAATGCTTTGATGTACTGGTTGATGTGTGGATGTCTAATTATATATGCACCTAATGGTTTACACCATTTTTATTTCACCAACGGAATACACAATTCCGTCGGTGAATATTTACCGACGGAATGGAACATACCGTCGGCACATAACCTAAACTAAATTTGGCGATGTTCGAAATTCCGTCGTTAATAATATAACTTACTACCGAAATGTTGCGACGGTGGTTCCATCCCTAAATTATACTGACGGATATATGCTGTCGGTGATATATTAATTTCACCGACGCCATTTTAAATCAATGTCCATCGCAACATAACAACAATGGATAATATTCCTTCGGTTTCCCGTTGACAATATACGACGGAATATTTCCGTCAGTAAGTTATAACGATGGCCATGTTTACGACGGTTTCTTCTTTCGTCGCGTTCCGTCGGCAAATATAATTTTCGACAGAAATATCCATTTCTCCGACGGAATATTCCGTCGGAGAACGTGAGTTTTCTTGTAGTGCATATCATGTATGGATTAGCATGATAACTTGGATTTGTTGCTTCCGCTGGAAAAATGATTTCATAAAAGTTTTAAAATCTACCGTTTCTCCAAATATAGCATGCTTTCTTTTTCCGATCCAACACGGGAGCGATGTCACAACGGTCTATAAAGGATTAGGGAGATTGGATATTTTTGGAAAATTCGTCAATTCCACAAACCTCATCTAGATATTCACGTATGCATTAATATCCAGTCTTGGTTCGTTTAATGATTTTCTAATCTAACATTATCTAAGTTCTATACTGATTATGTTTTAGGTAAACCGCTTCGCACTAGTAGTTCATCTGGAGAGTTAGTCTTCTATACTAAATCTAGCGACTCATTCACTATATCCTCTACAAGTTTAGCTATAGTGGAAACATTGTTGCAAGAAGGTGTTAAAAACCCTACACCTGAGGGAAGAAGTATCACTATTTCAATTGGTGCATTTGAACATGCCAGTACCCTTCTCGGGAATCCAGACATCGGGGACTCATTTACCTTTACCGACTCTTATGTCATATGAAATCCAAGAAAATAATTATATCATTATGATTTATCGATGCAATACACTAGACTCATCTTTAAAGTTGATATATTGTTGTATCCGTAAGAATTTGTTAAATAACCTCCCTACTAGTTAGGGTCAAACTGTGTCCTATTGAGTGTGAGTTGTTATTGTTTTTGTTCTATGACTTCAACAATTGTTAACCTTCTATTTCCAACTTTGTACTTGAATATGATATTCAACAAATCCTTTTATTTCCTTTTCCATATTATGTGTCGAATATTGAATTCAAATTCTTATATTTCTAGAAAGTTCAATAAACAATGAATTTTAGGTTGAAATATGGCACCAAAAAGATAGCGTGATGTAATGCAGTCCAGGTTCATAGGGCCTAGGTTTAGAGGAATGTTCGGAGGTACTTACTGTGAAGGTGGACCGTCATAGTCTGCAGCTACAACTGAATCACCTCTTCCCCCTCCAAGGCCTACAGTTGCAGTTGAGGCATCACTTGCTGCTTGTCATGCTACACCATCCCCAACTCATACATCATTCACTACCCCTTTATCGAATGAAGGAGACGACTGCCAGCCTAGAGCTGAGGAGTCTGATGGAAGAAAGTACATAACAATTGTCAATAATCTGTAATTGAATCGCATTAAACACTATATGTTTTTAATTAAATTATAGGTTTTTCAGTTTTGCAAATTGTATAAAATTACTTGTTCTTATATTAGGTTGATTCTGCTTGGATCGTATTCCAGAAATATGACATCTAAATTTAAGGAGAAGATTGATCCTAAGAGTTATGTATGGAAGAATATATCTCAGGCCACAAAGGCATTTTTTTTCAAGAGTTTGAGGTACAATAAAATTTTATTTTCTTTTTTAATTGATTTGTATACATTAATTAGATAAATATTATTACATTGTAAGTTATCAATTTTTTCTTTTTATTTCATAAAGAATTTTTCTGGGATTCTGGTTTCCATACGATCATACATAAAGTATAGGAGAGGTGAGCTCGTACACGTTATCACGACTTTATTGGTGTAATACACAAGGTTAGTGTACGACCGCCTTATATTTCAAAGCAAATATAGAGTCGTTGATAGGAGTATTGGATATCACCTGAGGCAATGTCCATCTCAAGGCATAACTCCACCAATAGACATGGAGGCCCGAGGGGAGAGAGTCTTCCCTTATGTACCGAAGGATCAATTACCCACCACAAGCATGCAGAGAGACTTGTAAGCATTTAAACTTGACACTTATATTGCAATTATTTTAGTTTATTGTATTTCAATTTAACTTGATGAGTGAATGTTGAAATGAAAATATGTGTATTATAGATAATGATCATGGTATAAATGTCTAATGCCATTTATGACTATGTTGAGTTATTTTAGTTGTTCAACAGAGGGTAAATATCAGAAAAATAGAGGAAACTCTATTGAAATTTTTATAAAATCTAGTTCATTTCTAACATTTTAGGTTAAATATGCAGGAAAAGTCTATGGGCATGAGGCCTACACCTACTCAAGTGTTTTTGCACACTCACATAAAGAAACATGATGGTGTGACATTCATCAACAACTGATGTAGAGAACTAAAAGTATGTGAAATTAATGCTTTATTATTATTTCTTAATAATTATCCCTCACTTTCTTAATAGGACTAAATACAAGAAAGCATTTATCAACAATCTTAGCACGACCAAGTTGTTGATGAGAGTTAGACGTATCTTGATGCAATGGGTGGTAGCGACCGTCGTGGAAGGATCTTCAGGTTACGTTCATTTGCAAACACATGTTATTAGCAATCTTTCATGTCCAATACAGCAACATCTAGTAGACGGTCGCAAACCGATCAAGTCAATCGGCTTCAAACCACAGTGGACACATTGATGGACTATATAGCTCAGCTAAGACATGAGGTCCATGAGTTGAAGGTGAGGGATAGTAGCACCTCACAGCACCCATGGTCACCAAGACATTAAGTTTGTTGTACTCATTTGCTAAGAATTACAAACACTTATTATGTACGCTATAATGTTTTCATTATCAATCAAGATAATTTTAACTTTATATTATCAATTAACTTTCTTTTTAAACAAATTAAATATATAAATAAATCAAAATATTATGCACAGATAATTCATAACTATTGTAATTATGCATTAATCATAAGATCATGAAGTAAAATTTAATGTAGGGACTTTTAAAAAAAATTAATTTACTTTATCGACGGAAAAACAAATTTATGTTAGTAAAATTCATTATATTTAGTGACAGAAAACATAAACGGTCCGTAAAATCTAATACATTTACCGACAGTTACTCTTCGTTCCGTCGGTAATATAGCAAACCCTCAAGATTATTCAAACTATAGTTTACCGATGGTCAACCATAACCGTCAGAATATCACCGACAATATTATGTAACCGTCGGTAAATATTACGACAGAATACTTATGTCAGTAGGTAATTTTACCAACGACCTATTGTAAATCCGTTGGTAAATTTACCGCAGTTATATAGGTAATTGTTAATATATTTACTAACGGATACATAACAAGTGCGTCGGTAAATTTACCTACAATCGTTTTAACGATGTCTTTGTCCGTCAGTTGCAAACGTATTTCGTCAGTAATTTCCGTCACTAACCAACATTTGTCTTGTAGTATTGGGATACTATAGCACTTCCTCTCAAGTGTAACTGGGAATGAACATCCAGTTGTCACTTGAAATAAACGCAGTGAAAGTAGGACCGGATCGTTAGGACTGAGCATCTAGACGGACAATTAAGAAATTAATAATCTGGATTAAATATGTTTTGATACCATATTAGAATTTTTAATATAAATAAAGTGTAGAATTCATTAATAAAAATTAAGCTTAAGTCAATTATTGTCAAAATAATTAGAATTAATCATTTAGATAATTGATACTTGTCGCTTATAAATTTTTTAACACTTTTCATATATATAGCGAGGAAGGATACCCTAACAAAATATATATATTGCGATTCTACCCACTCATAGTCAGTCCTGGTTGCATATAGAACGTGAACAAGTCAAAGTCTTAAATTTAGGCTTTGTCGATAGTGGCTAGTAGTCGATGCTGTCCTGTCCCGATGCCCAACTTGATCATCAGCCTTATCTAAAATTCTAAATACCAAAGTGTCTGCAAACACCACTTTCCCTTTTTTGCTTTCATCATTCACACAGCGACTTTGTAGCCTTTCTCATTGAAATGAGTTCCAATTTTCTCATGGGACACTACTTTTGATGACGTCATTCTCTGTGTATTACAGTCGATGGAGTCATTAATTTCGTGTTGAAAATTAATGGCAATTGACTGTAGATGCAATGCATCTCTAGAAAGCAACAAATGAGCATACTTAGCGGTATGTAATTTAATATGACATGGTGTGGATGGTTTAAGTGACATAAGAGAATTCTCTAATTTCCATTTTGATTTTGGATTGCTACGAAAACTCTTCAAATATCACCAAATATTAGAAGGCTAGGTTAGCATTGGACAAAAAATATATAAAAAATTGAATTAATCTCATTATATTGCTTCAAATTGGAAGTTTATCTAAACGAGTTATTTGGAATATATATAGTGAGTTACTTTGTACATATAATCAAAGATTTGATTAATATATATTCAGAAAATTTCGTCCAACAGCTTCATTATTATAATGAATTATATGACCAAATTTCATAAAGGAATGCAGTTAAAGGTTATGTTGGTGAGTACTTGAATCACTGAAACTCCTAGGGCATGAGGGTCCGCAAGGAAGAAATGCTTTACAACGACACATCTTAGTTTTGACAAATTAGGAATCATAATCTCATTATTTACTTCATGTTTCCTAGGAGAGATATAAATACAAACTTATGACTCGATCGAGCAGTTAAACTGTCCTTTTTCCTCTTATTGCGCTACAAAGCACTCTATGTGATGGGGAGTGGATAAAGGAGTTTGCAAATTATAAGAGACATAAGTGATCGAAGATTTTTTTAATCCAATCCACTGCATGATAGAAGAGGCCCCATGTCCTCGGAGATTTTTATTCACTACTCTCCCATTTCATCCATTCTCCTCCATCAAGGTCATATGCCTTAATTGATTAGTTTCGACTTTCAAGTACAAACTCAAGCAAGTGTTGATTCATCACAGTTTTTACCCCGACACACTTTGGCAAATAACTAGTTCGCTCTTTTTTGTAGTGAATAAGTGATCAGTTCTTGACATAAACATGTATCTAAAACCTACTCAGATAAATGGAATTGTACTAAATTTTAAGCTGAAGGTGCTACAGAAATGGGCAACTTGAGCATTCAGGACAACACAATCCTGAATATTTTCTGCGTAATTAATAAGGTGATTCGTTTGTTCACACTACGAATCTCTTCTTGCGTTCATAAAACAATAGAAGAACTCTGATCTCGAATCCTCTGGTTAGTCGATGTGTGCTAAAAGAATGCATGCGCATCTCAGGGCACGCTTGAACATATGATGCCAAAACGAATCCCATTTTTAAGACTATGATTAGGTTTGATGACTGCTCTGCACCCATATAAATTTTCAAATAGGTGGGGCAATTGGAAAGAGACTTGAGAAGATATTAAGGCATTGCACAAACATCAATCTAAAAAGCAGCATCAGTAGATTTGACTGTCCCAAAAGAAGTGACAATCATCGCATTATTCAGTCACCAATTTACATTATCATCCTGATAACACGTTCCTACCGCATATGTCTTGTAATGACCGAGAAAGTTGCTCGTTTGCTACGTGTATTCGCAGGGCAAGTCCTGGCTGTGCTGCATAACTTGAGTAAAGGTGTTGTGGACAACACCTTTACTACTCACTGATCTCCGCATATTCACATGATTTTCTTATGTTCCAATGGCTAGGAGAGTTGGAGACTAAGGAACTGAGATATATGCTATTTTACAAACTCCGTAGAAGTTGGTTAAATATGTCCGGTTCGACAACCGATGGAGGATGTTATGTGAGATTATCTTCAATGTGCAATTGTTTTAGTACTTGTCTCTTCGATCGCTTTCCTGTCTCAAAATTGACACGAGTGTCTAGAAAATCACATAACAATATAGCGGAATGACCAATTAAGGGACGAAAACGTGCAACAAAATTTTTAGATTATTTAGTTGTCTTTTTCATGGCATATAATAAACCACTTAAAAATATGATTAATTTGAATTATTCTGTCTCTACTCCCCTCTCAGTCACTATCTTAGCCTACACTGGCGCACTCAGACAAACCTTTGTTTTCCTTTCGGTAGTTAGAACAGCTTAAAATCCCTGTCAATAGATTTTCTCTCCGTAAATAAGTATCAATCCGACCCAAATTGATCAACCAATCTGATTCATAAATTCTTTCTGATCCTCTTTTTCAATTTGTTTCATTTACTCTCTTTTTTTATTGGCAAAGAACCAAGAAGAGAGTTATGGATTGCATAAGCATGGAAAAGGGTACACCATTTTCCTTTGTGGATAATCGTTACAATTTTATCTCCATTAGTAACTAATAATAGTATAAGGACCTACAAATTAAGATCAACCATGGAAATAGAAACAGGTCCAGGGATTTAAGACGCTTTCAAGGGATCCAAGTAGGATCTCTAGGGCTAAAGAATGAGGCCTTCACGCATGTATTAAGCAACTTAAGCGCGGTATTAGATTTGATGCACCTTGGAGTTTTATACTGATTGATTGATCCTCCCTGGCTGATGAGCAGATCCATGAGTGCCTCAAACGTACCAGCCTCCACTACACGTATCTCCAGTGGTCCGATGCATTTGTCAAAGGCACGGCATCGCCTGTAAACATAGTCAAGCTCTTCTTCCACAGCAAGGCAACATTCTTGGAGGACCTTAGTGTCTAGTGGGGTCGGAGCCTTTGTGTCTGATTCATGCTGAACGATTTCCCAATACAATACGTAGTGGCCAGGCAGAGATGATGTGTCGGCATGACTAGTGTATTCCACTAGTAGAGCATTGTAGGGTTCCAGCAACTTCTTCGCAGTTGTGATGCTCTTGTGTAGATCTTCCTCGTTCGTTTTGTCATTGTCAATGCTGAGGACCACATTTCTCCTGCAAATGAATCGGAAATTCGGGGCTTGATTGTGAAATCCTGTCACTTGAAGGACATCACCTATGCGATAGCGATACAGCCCTGGATCAACATGAACTAAAAGATTCAGCATCTCCGGCAATTTCTTATGGACAAGGGCAAGACTCAGAAGAAGAATCTTAATCCCATATGGATCACAGAATTCAGTATCTATATATTTAGTAATTAGTAAGAGTACCACACTAATTTTTACTTAAACAATTTGTTAACAAATCAACAACTGCTAAAATGAACAAAGGGGTGTTGAAAAGGTAAAGCTTATTTACCAGCAAAGGTAGTGACAACCAACTCATAGTAACAGCCGAGTCTGACATGCACCAAATCAACAAGCTTATCATTAGCCACCTCTTCTTCTTCTTCGACACACATTAACCAACTTCCATTCTCTCCCAGAGGTATAAACTCAAAATAACACATATTAGGCAAGATGGTAAACGACACATCTGCAGGATCACACAGAGGGTTCAAGTTGACACCAAAGTAACACTCGGAGGAAGCATACATGCAGCAAACTAGCGGCAGCTTGCCTTCACTATAGTACTGAAGAGATGGTATATATTGTGCCATAGAACCAGTCACCACGGCCTCAATGTACTTAGCCCTAGGCCAAAGGTGGCATAAAATACCCTTCCATGAAGAGCTGTTACATATCTCCTCAATTTCGTCTGCAAGAGCAGGGTTTGGTGATGATAATATCCTAGACATACACAAACGACATTCGGGATCTGTGACCAAAGGATCCAGTTCGCCTCTGCGAATGTCATCGCAGAGGTGAACCCAGTTGCGTTCCAGGAATGAAATGGCTCGGAGTAGAGCTGATGCGAACACCGCTCCTAACCTTAGAACTTGGTGACGGTAGATTAAGCCAGCTAGCAACTGGCAATACATGCTCTGGTTGCTGTCTTTGCACAAGACGGCTTGGTCAGGGCTAGTGAAGTCATGAAATGAATCTCTAGTTCGACACTTGAAGTGTTTGCTCTTGTAGTAACTGGTTAACACAGTTCTTGCTGGTAGGCCACAAGGTGTAGACATCTCTGCTTTCACAAAGTTCAGGAACATGGCCTTGCCTTCATCGAGACCAGGAACATACCTGAAATCATAAATTATACTCGAATATAATACCGTCAACTTCTCATTTAGCCGTACCAGCACCAACATATATATGTTCAATATAAAGGATCTAAAAACTCTCATCTAAAAGCCTGATCATATAAAAGCAAATCGCTCACTCTTGCCAACAAAGATGAGAAATTATTGCTATTCCTTTCATTTACTATGAAGTTTAGGTTTGGTGACTTCCACAGTTGAAGTAGTAGTTTAGTAAAATATGGAAATTAGTGACACTAAGGTAAGAGAAGTATGGAAATGTTTCTCCAAACAATAAAGGAAAGAGTTTGCCTCTACTTCCATATTAATGCATGCATGGCATTAGGTCCCTTCCGTTTCCTCATACTTAGAAACACGAACCGCATCTTGACATTTTCAAGTTGGCCGGTGAACACATTAAGAAAGAAATCATATTTTCCAAGATAATAACACTAAGAGATAAAGGATCAAGCAGGGTTTTAAACTATCCTTCAACTATAGAAAGTAGAAACACGTCGTATATGCAGTAGGTGCAAGTATACAAGTCAAGACGACAAGACCTCATGTCAATCACATAAACTTGTTAATTATGTAATAGCATGCAGATGCAATAATTGATTTTGAAGGTGTAACTAACTGGTTAACGATAGGCGTGATGAGATTGTAGAAAAACGTTCGCCGGTCTAAGTCTTCTGCTATAGACGGCATCAGCTTTGGCTCTCCTGCAGAAGTCCCAGAACTGAAAATGCATAAATACAACTAATTAGCTCCCAATTTATGATCCCAGGTCGTGTCTGTGTGCTTTTAGATTTGAGTTAAAGATACAGACCTGCATAACATCTCGGTTATGGGACGACCGGTGATAAGAGAAGAGTCTTCTCCATTAGCAATCCTTTGGATATAAGGATATACATCCTTGTAAGTAGTGACAGGGACAGTACGCTTAAACTCTGCAATGTTTTTCAATCCCTTCAAGTACTTACTCAAGTACTCAGTTTCTCCATTCTGCTCCAGGATCCGTTTCAACAAGTTCTGCTGTACTTCATCAGCTTTCTTAGTAATAATCTCAATCTCCTTTAGTGCCTCCTCACCTTTGTACTCCAGTTTCTTTCCATCCATATTTTCACTTATCAAGTACTAAGCAAAGGGGTGAAAACAGTTGTTATTAGATTGATGTTGAAATCAATGGTTCTATATATAACACGAGCAGCTACGTGGATGGTTCGTCTATTATTATGATAGGAAGACTACAGTACACAACTCGGTGGGCTGAGTACTTATTCCACTTCTAATGTGGCAGCTCATAGCTTTTCTGGGGAAAATTATGATGTACTATGTCATTTCTTTATTTACGAATATCAGGTTGGTACAACTTTTTTTCTTACCACCGTTTAGTCATGTCAAATGAAAATCGAGTTAAAACGCTTACTCGTGCATATATGCATGTATATAGTAATAGTACCATACATGCAAATATATATACACACATAGCATAATACAAACGTCACATTTTTGCTTAGTTTCTAATTAATTAATCTTGTAGAAATGTCAATTCATCCTATCTGTTTCTTTATTGTATGCCTTTCTTTACAGCAGAATATACACTATGTTTTAAATTTTTTATAAGTTGTCCGTAAAGCCTTTAGTTTCTTTACGGATTAAAAATTTACTTTGTTAGTACCTCCCATTTGGTTCACTTTTCCTTTACAAAGATTCATTATGAGCATTGTAGAGAGAATAGAGGCTATTAGTATCTGGTTCTACATCACATGTAGTCAGCATATAACAACATGTTCAGAAAAGGGCTAAACAAATCAACCATTTTTCTTTAGAGTATCTGTTCCTTACTATCCAAATCAGAATACGAAACTACTTAATTCCTCCGCGAATCAACGAAAGCGCACCATTTACATAAATGTAGCAGATATTCTTCAATTTGTAGGTACCATGATATCATTCACTATGTAAAAGTTATTCTTCTTAGCACCAGAAAAAAAAAATGAAGCTGTGGCCTCTATTCAAGAGATTTTTTTTTTCCTTTTTCGTAGCACGTGAAGATATTTTATTATTTAGGACTCAGCCAAAATGAGTTATTAATTGTGTCTAAAACGGTCTTTAAGCATAAAAAGAGATCGAAGAGGTAAAACAAAAAAAGCAAGAAATTATCTGGACCATCGAATAGGTTTAATATGCTTGATCCATGGGTCTGCATGTCAGCAAATATCCTTATCCAAATAAAGATCAAGCGGCGTCATTATCGTAATCTTCAGCAGTAGCACATTACATTGCATGATTTGACAAGATTTGGCTGGTGCTCGCCGCATCTGTTTATATGATCTTTCTTTTCTTTGCTTTGCTTTTCCTTTTCTTTCTCAATTTAACTAATCAAAAGACTCTGTGGAGAAGCTCTGCTCATCTATGATTATATCTCTCCTCTCCTTTAATTTCTTTCTTTCAACAATATCGTGATCACAAGGCAGAAGTCAGTAGTGCAATATGTATTAGTAGTTTCCTATACCCGGAAAAAGGATGCCTTTGACAATTCAGGGAAAAGGTGAGCTTCACAGTGTCTTGTTCCAAATGACTAGATCATGGAGCACATGGCGTGCCGACTATGAAATTATGATGTCCTCCATTAATATTATACGTGGTTGGAAGCATTCTCCGTACATATCGGTGATGCGTCATCAATGGAGGGAAAAACCGTAGTTTCATCATTACACTTTTGTACTTCAACAACATGTGCAGCAATTTTATATATCGTTGACATCCACACATTCTCATATCGAATGTGTACATGAACTTGGTGTGCTCAAAGCCCTTGAGCCAATTTTAGTTTAGTAATACATTTGTTTCAGCCGAATGCATTTAAGGTCGCCCAAGCACAGGTAAAATTTGGATTTTAATGAATCTAATGCATTTTATGGCAGTAGTAGGATTGCAGTCTTCAATCAACCTACAACTAACACAAATTGAATTTCGGCTGAGCACATTTCAATTGTATTGAATATACTTTATTACTAATATGATCACAAACCCAACTATTCTCAAAGGAGCTCATACTTTTATCTGATGTAAGCCTTGCCACACTGACAGCTAGCTAGGGACAACACTAGGACAAAAGCAGGAACAAGGACAAATGCTTCCTGCAAAATGACTGGTTGAGCATTTCTTTCCTGCAATCAGCATTATAATGGAGACAATCTTCCGAGCACAGTGAAGTGAGGGGAAAAAATGTGCATAATAAGACATACGAGTACCTTTCTTATGAAAAGCAGGTTTCTTTTACTATTGGCAATGTGGATGTCATCAAATGTCATATCCCCTCAGCAAGTAAAGCTTGTTGGGAAATGACTTAGCCATGTAGGTGATTTCTGATTTGTAGTAGCTTTTTATATGACAAATTTAAAGTGATTAATATTTTAAGATTTTTTAAATTTAGTATCAAAAATTTTGATATTTTTAATATAATAATTAAATTTTTAAAACTTGTAGAATTCAAGTCAATATGTTATCTTCTTTAAATTTTGATTGATGCGGCATATCCATCAAATATCACATGAGGAATCATATGTTAGTCACATTAATAAACAGCTAACGAAACCAATGTTTTAACACGAGTTGTATGAGTTTTGAAAGATTAATTATTAAATTAAAAATTTTGAAAACTAAATTAAAATTTTCAGAAAGTTGAATACTTTTAATTTATAATCTTGTTTCATCAAGAAATAAATCTTCCAATATTAGCGTCCTTGAATTTGTTAAATTGTGCATGTTAATTATAATTCTAGAATATCAAATATTAATAATTTTAAATATATAAATAAAGAAATATATAAAAGTAATACATATATAGATATGTATTAGATGTGAAAATAAATTTAAATATATGCTAAAAATTTTACTTTTTAATGTAATCTAATAATTTTGAAATTTATATATGCTATCACTTTATAAGTTACTATGAATAATGTATTTATAAAATAAAGATATAATATAA
>JANIHY010000004.1:16559296-16569465 GCA_027479065.1 Erythroxylum brevipes | reverse complement strand
ATCACCATGTTTCCTCCTTGGCTTCATTTTTCTGTTTTCTTTGATTTTGTAATGTACAAATTGATGTAATGATGAAGTTGGAGCAGCCATGGATTGAAGAAATGGAGAGGTAAAGGTTTTGCTGTATCTTTTTGTGTATTGGCATTGTTTTGGTTTTGTGAAAACAAAGATGTTGAAATTTTGTTTCAATGAATCTAGTTTCGATTTTTAATGTAAAAACAAGTGCTAGATTTTTGTTTCAATGAATCAAGTTTTGGTCTTGATAAAATACTAAGTGCTGGTTTTTTTTTAATGGAATGAGTTTCGATTTTAATGAAAACAAGTGCTAGAATTTTTTGTCATGACAAAGATTTGGTTTTATGAAAATCTAGTGCTGGAATTTTTATTTTCAAAGTGAAAAAAGCGGTTTTTATAAATGCCATTTCATTTTATTTACCGAATGGGCTAGATCATGTGAGCGAAGAGTTCGAAGCGAAAGATCCAAGTCCAATAAGAATATTTTGGGCCTAAAAGGCTTGTAATTATTTTTGTGTTTCTAGGATGGACAATCAAAAGTGGCTTAATTAGTTCATGTGATGAATGGAGAAATGAATGCAAATAATATATGATATTATATGATTGCATGTAATTTAGAAAATTGCCAACCCTAGGCCTTGCCATGGATTCATTATGTAGGATATATATAATGAAACAATATAGGATAGATAATAAATTACATCTAGACAAGATGGTATTTAAAACTTAAAGCCCAAAATGATTGAGTGGGAGAGGATGCTCATGTGAGAGTCCACAGTCCCCAAATGATGGTCTATTTGCATGTAGTGAAGTGTTACTCCCCATTGGAGGGCATGAATCCTATATCTTGCATGGTTTAGGTCTCCTTAAGGATAAGTCCACTTATTGGTAGAAAATGTGACCTCCCACTAAGGCATGGTTTGCAAGTATCTTTAGGGAAAGAATCAAATGGTTAAACACTCAACATTTTTTTATCAATAAACTACCCACCTTAGCTCTGTTGTTAAAAGTATGGACCAAATTATGACGCTTCTCAAAAAGTTGGGCATAAGATGCTTGGTAGTTTCTTGAGTGGGAGGGTCCTAGTTTTTCTTTTAATGGATAAGATGACCCACCGTCACTTAGTCTGTTATAGATAAGAAAAATAACCATCGTATAATGTTTTAATTTTTTTAACTTTTGTTAAATCTATCATCATGCATACATGCATCATGATTTTATACAAAGTTTCAATATTGTTGACTAGTATGCTCATGTTTTAATAATTTATATTTTCAGACATTATCAACCACAAAATGGCTGCACTCACCCTACTTTTCACAACTAACAAACTGGAAACGGGAACAATTTTAGTGAATGTAGACGTAACCTTGACATTGTTCTTCAATATGAACATATTTTATGGGTGTTAATTAAAAATTAGCCTACACCTCTAGGTGAAGATTCAACTCTTGAGATAGTCCATCTACACAAGCATTGGTAGAATGCTGACAAGACTACTAAGTATTATATTCTAGCTTCTATCAGTGGCATGTTGCAAAAGCAAATTGCTTGTATGAAAATTGCTAGTTCAATGGTACATTACCTACATGAGATGTTTGGTGTAAGGACTAGGTCTGCAAGAGTGAAAGATATTCAAACCTTTCATAATCCCAGACAAAAACTTGGTGAACCGGTGCAAGATTACATGATGAAGGTAATCTCTGCAGTCATTAAGGTTGAGATGCTTGGGGCGGATATAGATGTAGACACATAGATGATTATGATCATCAATAGCTTAAACTCTTCTTTTCAGTAGTTTAAGTTGGACTATGAGCTTAACAATAAGGATTATACCTTGAGTGAGTTGATAAATACCCTTCAGAGCACACAGGAGATATTGAATATCAAGGCTCATGGGTCCGAAGCTAATGTAGCATCTTCTTCGAAGCCTAAAGGTAAGGGCAAGCAGAAGAAGAAGGGTTCAATGAAAAAAAAGGCCCAAACAGGGGTCAAAGACAAACCTATGAAAAAGAAGGCCAAAGAGAATATCAAAGGAAAGTGTTTTCACTGTGATGAGATGAGCTACTAAAAAAGAAACTGTCCAGTCTACCTTGTGTCCCTTAAAAACAAACAAGGTATGGGTGTCCTAGGTTTGTTAGGAACAAGAAATGTGTCAGATTTATCTGTTTCTTGGATATTAGATTCAGGAGCCACTAACCATGGTTGCAATTTTTTACAGGGGTTCCAACAAAGGAGAAGACTACCTAAAGGTCAGTTTCAAATCAAGATAGCAGATGGTTCCTATATTTCAGCAAAATTAGTGGGAGTAGTTATCTTAGAATTTCCTAGTGGTCATAGGTTTTATTTGGAGGATGTTTATTACATGTCAACGATTGTAAGGAACATGATTTCTTTTTTTTTTGTCTAATAAAATCTGGCTATTCCTTATATTTTGGAAAAGTTGTTTCAATATATGAGAATAAGGATTTTATTTGTTATGCGATAATTAAACAGGAATTGTTCTTTATAGAACCTATGTCAGGCTCACTAAACACCACAGAATTGATAAAATCAAGACATTCCAATGACTCTAGCATTAATTAAAAATATCTGTGGCACTTAAGAATGGGTCATATCAATTAGAAAAGACTTGACAAGTTAGTAAAGGATGAGATCCTTATGGGCTTGGATAGTGATCCATTACCCACCTGTGAATCTTGTATTGAATGAAACATGACCAAAACTTCATTTCATTCTAAAGGAAATAGATCTGAATCCATGTTGGACCTGGTACATACTGATGTGTATGGGCCCATGAACGTAGAAGCTAGAGGAAGTTATGAATATTTCATAACCTTTATAGATGATTACTCAAGATATGGCTATTTGTATTTGATGCATAAAAAGAGTGAATGTTTTGAAAAATTCAAAGAATTCAAAGCTGAAGATGAGAAGCAACTAGGCAAGCCATTAAAACAACTTCGATCAGGTTGAGGTAGTGAGTACTTATTTGGAGAGTTCTAACAATATTTAACTGACAACGGAATTGCTTCCAATTGTCAACTCCTCGAACACTTCAACAAAATGGTGTAGCTGAAAGGAGAAGTCGGACTTTATTGGAAATGGTAAGATCATCGATGTCCTACGCTAGCCTTCCAAAATCGTTATGAGGATATGCCATACAAATGACAACATATCTTCTTAATTTTGCTCCATCCAAATCGGTGCCTAAAAAACCTAGGTAGTTGTGGACTAGCCAAGTACCTTCATTGAGGCACTTAAAGACTTAGGGCTATCCAATCCATGTTCTAAAGTTTGATTCCACAAAGATGAAACTAATGTTAGAAGTATGCTTGTTTGTAGGATATCCTATAGGAACTCGAGGGTACTATTTTTACAGTCCTCAGGATAGGAAGGTATTTATGTCGACAAATGTGACCTTCTTAGAGGAAGATTTTGTGAGAAATCATAAAGGAAGATGTCAAGTAGTACTAAAGGAGTTAGCTATTTCATCCAAACCAAGAGTTGATATGGATATAACAGAACAAGATGTTGAAATGGATTCAAGAGTTGAATCGAAAATGCAACCTGAACATCATGTTGTGCCTAGACATAGTGGGAGGGTTGTGAGACAGCTAGATAGGTATCTAGGTCTAGGAGAAGGCTTAATTGCCATCTCATATCAAGAAAAAATGGATCCCATTACGTATACTCAAGCTATTAATGATGTTGATGCAAAAAAATGGTTCAAGGTGATGGAATCAGAAATAGATTCCATGTACATTAATGAAGTCTAGGTCCTTGTAGATCTACCACCAGGTATAAAAGCCATATTGTGTAAATAGATATACAAAAGGAATAGAGGATCAGATAGAAAGGTTGAGACCTTTAAAGTTAAATTGGTAACTAAAGGCTATACTCAAAAAGAGGGTATAGATTATGAGGAGACTTTTTCCCCGATTGCCATGCTTAAGTTCATCAGAATTCTTTTGGACATAGCAGCCTATTTTGATTATAAAATATGACAAATGGATGTCAAGGCTGCATTTCTTAATGGGAATCTTGAGGTAACCATTTATATGGCCCAACTAGAAGGTTTCATTGAGCCAGGAAATGAGCATAAGGTATGCAAGTTGTAAAGGTCCATTTATGGACTTAAGCAAGCATGTAGATCTTGGAACATTAGGTTTGATAAGTCTATCAAAACCTATGGGTTCATACAAAACCTAGACGAGCCTTGTGTTTATAAAAGAATACATGAAGGTAGGGTTACTTTCCTAATCCTATATGTTGATGACATTCTGCTCAGTATGAATGATGTGGGAATGTTGTCTACGGTTAAGGGATGACTGAATGAACAGTTTTTAATGAAGGATTTGGGAGAGGCTAACTATGTTCTAGAGATCAAACTTATAAGGGATCATAAGAACAAATAGATAGTCTTATCTCAATTAACCTACATTGAGAATATGTTCAATAAGTTCGCCATGCAAGATTCCAAGAGGGGTTTCACACCTACTAGACGTGGAATCAAACTTTCAAAGGAACAAGCACCTAAAACCCATGAGGAGGTTGAACGAATGTGTAACATTCCATATGCTTCAGCAGTTGGAAATTTGATGTATGCCATGCTTTGAACTAGACCGGATATTTGTTACGCAGTGGGATTGGTAAGCAAATTTCAGTCCAATCCAGAAATGGAACATTGGATTGAGGTTAAATGTATACTTAAATATCTTCATAGGACAAAGAACTTAATGCTTGTTACTTTGGAAGTAATCTTATTCCGACAGGATATACAGATTTTGATTTCCAATCAGATGTTGATTCAAGGAAATCAACTTCTGGTTCTATATTCACTTTAGGAGATGGAGTCATAGTTTGAAGGAGTGTCAAGCAATCTTGTATTGCTGATTCGATTATGGAGGTTAAGTATCTTGTTGCTTGTGAAGCAACAAAGGAAGCAGTCTCACTCCAAAAATTCCTAAATGATTTGGAGGTAGTTCCAGAGGCAGAAAAAGCCATTACACTTTATTGTGATAATAGTGAGGCAGTGGTTAATTCTAAAGAACCTCAGAATCACAAAGCTACCAAAAATATTGAGCAAAAGTATCATCTCATAATAGAGATAATGCAACATGGAGAGGTGGATGTGGTAAAGATTCCCACGAAGTAAAACCTTGCTGATCCATTTACGAAGATGCTGTCTCAAAAGAGTTTTGAGGGTCACCTAGCAGGGATGGGAGTGAGGGATATGTCAAACTTGCTTTAGGGAAAATGAGAGGTTGTTGGAGTTATGTAAATATAGTGCTCTAGAAAGCAAGTGTATTTACATGTTCCTTAATCTTCTTTAGTTGCAGTTTTGTAATGGAAATATTTGTTATTAATAAAATAAAAGAGTTTGGTTTTAATGAGCATTATATATCTAGTCTTAAGGTACCAAGATTATTTTGTAAGTAATACACATATACATACAAATGTATGGGAAACATGTATATTATTAGAATCTAAATTAATAGACTCACAGTTGAATAATCAAGTTGGTTGTTTGATTATGGTTTAGACTGTAATGTTGCGATTTATCTTCGTGTAAATAAAGGAGTTTACTTCAAGGGAATGATGGGTTTGATATCATGATAGTAGTTGACTATCGATAATGGCACTATTAAATGAATCTGGAATTAAGTATGTTTTCAAGAATAAAGTAGGTCATTACTTTAGTCTTAAAACATACATTTTAGCATTTTCTTATTATGGACTATAATCTTGATGAGTGGTAAACTCATCTATGTTTCATTATAATTCTTGATATGATCATAATGAATTTTTACAAATTATCAATCCAGTGTCTGAATGTTGGAATTATTAATTGAAACATGTATCAGGGAACATTTACCCAAATAAAGAGTTTATAGTGATATCATCACTTATAGATATTTTATGGAGATTGGTGATTAAACTGGTGCCAGGAGTTTGATGGACTAGATACTCATCAAGTCTTAACATCAAAATAAGATCTTGTGTGTTAATCATCATATAGAGTAAAACGGGAGATCTAAAAAGAAAAATCAATATAAGGGCAAAATAGTAATTTTACCTTTTATTGTGCGAATTGCTATAATAAGGTCATAATAAGATTTGCAATTAGACATCTTATTTGAAATATGTGTTCTCATAATATTTAATAATTCAAGAGTTCAACTAATTGTCTTTAGTGGGATGACATTTAGTTAATAAGCTAAAATTAATTCTAATGAGATTAAATTAATTCTGGACTTATTAGAGCTTGAATTATCTAAGTTCAATAAGATTCTCACTTGGCTTCAAGAAAGGTTATCAAGCAAAGTAAAAAATATAAATGGAGGTTTTTAAGTACATGATTGAATGTTAGGCTTACATTAATTAATGGTTAATTAGAAGCCCAAATGAACATTTAAAAATGGGCTAGACTTTAGTTTAATTTAATTAATTAGATTAATTTTATTAAAACAAAATTCTTAAAGAAATGAAGTGTATTTTCGGTTTTTAATGGTTGAATGTGCAGTTACACATTTAGCATTGAATTGCTAAATAAAGATGGCATTTATCATATTTTATCATCATTAAATGGAGTAATGATCTTACCATTAAATAGTTTAATGGTTATCTTTTAATGATAGCATTAATTGGATTAAAGAAGAAAGAGGTACATTGGATGAATCATCTTCCTTCTTTCATCATCAAAAACTGAAATTGATAGGGCTTATTTAGGTTAATAGTCTTTTCATATAGCCTTCTTAAAGATAAATGAGAAGAGTCTCATTTATTGGCTTCTTTATGATTGATTAAAGAAAGAAGTGATGCATTTGATGAAAAGCTCTTCTTTCCTTTGAGGTTAACCAAAATTTTGAGGGTATAAGAAAGGGTTCTTGCATTTTTTTATCACTCTCTCTCCTATCTTGCATGGGAGTGCCAAAATTTACATGAGAAGTGTCTCAATTTTTGTCTTCTTTCTTTTAAGAAAAATATCCTCCAAAGTTTTCTTCTCCTTTCCCACCAAAGAATCTTGTTAACCAAGTTGTCCAAGAAGAACAAGTGGTAGATCGGATTGGTCGAGGATACAATATCGAGAAAAGGAAACAACTATAAGAAAAAGAAGATACATCAACTAGGAGAGGATACATTGCCGAGGATAGGATAGCACAGCAAGGAGTTAAATCTATAGCGAAGGAGTTGGTAATATTATCTTCATTGTTCTTATGTTTATTATCCTTATACCAGATCATGTATGGCTAGGCATGTTGGTTTGGTTATCTTACTTCCTCTGTGTTATGATTTCTAAAAAAGTTTTGGAAATCTACCATTTAACCAAATCTTGCATGTTTTCTTTTTCGATCCAACAATAATAACTCATACAGAGAATAATAGACATATTTAACAATTCACAAGTATTAAATATCTCAAATACTAGATACTTTAAGTTTATTATCTATCTACTTGGACTTAGCATACATAACAACTTCTGTATCTATCTCTATAAATCAAACTCTCATAGTTAAGTTGTTGTCTGTTTATATCTAAAAAGAATTGTTCTTAGATTGCCATATATTCATCAACTAAAAATATGAATTATTGTTCTTTATTAGTAGTAAATCTTCACACACTCATACTAAAAAGTACAACTATACTTATACTAACTTTCTTGCAAATATCATAAATTCATAAACATCTCCAAAACAAACTTTTTGAATTCATTATGATAGTGAATCTTCAACATCATATAGCCTTTCAACTATACATCAAATGCATGAACAGAGACACTAGTTTCAATTTAATGATTGTCATTAGATTTGAACTTATTCAAATTTCTTCTTACTTCCACTACTTATTTTGAGAACCATTATCCTTTAAATATTTATTAAAGCAAACACTTTATCTGATAGGGTTTGTAAAATTATATCCAAATTTTTATTATCTAATTTAGTTCTAAACTTAATAGATAATATATAATTTAACTAAAGATCATATCCCAAAATCATTAACTTTGACTATTTAAAAGCCTTACCATATTAGATCTTATATAAAACATTGCTTATTGATTTAATTGAAATTACCAAAGGTAAATTGTTATGCTACACATAGCTACAGAAGAAATAAATAATACGTTACACAATATCGCATATTGTATTTTCCTCTTTACGCAATTTGATAATATTATGGAATTTAGTTTTGGAGGTATTTATTAAAGAATCTCATTCCTTATAGATAACTAAGAAAATTTAAATCTCAATATATTTGTATCATCGAAGTACATCAATATTCTCTTTCTACTTATATTTAAATAATTTGAACCTTTAAAATTTAAATCATTGTTTCACTTAATATATATAACTATATCACATAAAGTCTTTAGTACATGTTGCAAAAATATATGTATCAACCTTTTATAAATTAGTATTACATCTCATATATTATATGTGCAAGACTTAACAATTCATTACCATTGTCATTTGCTAAAGATTTATTGGTTATCCTTTAACCTAATAAGTTTACAAATTTCATATGATTTATAACTAAAATGATACATATATCCTTGTATTTAACTTTGTGATTCTCATTATATTGATTTAACCAATATAGCGTAAAAGTATAATCTCAATTATTTATTTTTTTATTCTTACCCATTATATGAAGTATAAGTCTCCTTTAATCGAATATATACAACTTTTTGCATAAATGCGGATCAACTACTTTTATTCAATATCATATTCCTAATCACCTTGAACCTTGAATAATGATGAATCCAAATTCAATATCAAATACACAAAGATATGAATTAGAAATATATATAATTGTTATCATATCTTGTATTGGCAAGAAAGTCTTACAATTATCTTCTTCACATGACAATTATCATCACCTAAGCCAATGCTTTTAATTGTAGCCTATGCTTATGCTTTTAGTAGGTTTAATTGAGTGGAATAATATGCCTTCTAGCTTTGCTTCATGCAACATCTTACATCGTGCTATTATATCATAATTTAGTTCTTATAGTGGGCTTTTTAAAGGCTTTGCTAGAATGAGTGGACCATCTTTCTCTATAGGAATCGAAGAACGTTCATCCCAACCCTTCGAGTTACACCATTTTGCTAAAAGAACGGTTCAGTATAATCACAAGGATTTCAATCAAGAAAAGTTGTTTAAAGGCATGAAAAATACTTTAAATAGTTCATGTACATGAAAATTTAAAAAAATAAAAGGTATAATTAATGTCATTGATATCAAATACATTAAAATTAGCATTTAAAAATCCTCCCCTAAAAACTTACTTTGATTGTGACTGATTGGTCTGAGCCCCATGTAGAATTATCTCTTATTTAGATGCTATTTAATACTTCCCTTCTCCAACCTACACAACCCCACATGTAGAAATGGTTGGATCAATGACGATAGGAGATGGGGAAATAAGAATACTTTCCAAATCCCTATAGAATATCGATGCCCAACCTAAGATGACATACATCTTATATGTTGCCATTAAAGTTTATGAGATATTAGTCAACTCAAAATGTAATTATGTTTTATCATCTATATGATATTGAAATGTTCTTAAAACTTTGTTAACAAATCCTAAATACAATTTTTCTTTTTATCTTTAAGTACTCTTCTTAAATCTAACCTATGTTCAAGAATATTGATTCACTAACCCTTAGTATTAGTTAAACTAAACAAAGGTAATTTCTACTCAAAACATAATATAAACGTAAGAAAAGCAAGTAATTGGTTTTTTTTACAACTAAATAAGATAAAGACTTTAATCATATATTTGGTTACTCCTACTATTTTATTCTAAATAATATTCCTCACTACTATTCAAAACAATTACTCTAATCTCTCTAGTGGGTAGGATCTTATTCAAATTTAGTTGATCGTTAGTCTCTCAACAAATCAACCACTATAAGAAAGTGATGTAATAGGGACTAAAATTACAGACAAAAATAATTTCGTCTGTAAATACCGAAGGTCCGTCGGTGAATGTGGTCGTCCACTAATTAAAAAACTAACAAAAACGACGTTGTTTTGAAGTTAACCAAAACGACGTCATTTTGGTTAACATTTTAATCCCTCAGACCTCCTTCCTCCTTCCCATTTTGCGCGCCAAGCTTCCTTCTCCTTCTTTTTCTTCTCCGATG
>JANIHY010000004.1:16489854-16506805 GCA_027479065.1 Erythroxylum brevipes | reverse complement strand
TCACACAACACAAAGAATCAGAAACAACATAGAATCATGGAATTTCAATTGAGTGCAACATACGTACCTGTCCAAACAAACAGAAGCAGCACTTGGATACACTCAGCAAAGCAATGCAAACTATGCCGGATCAGAAACAACCCAGGATTACTACATAGAAACAAAGAAAGAAGTTAAACCCCAGTTAAATCGAAGACCCAACTAAATCAGGAGCTACTCTGCAAACCCCAGTAATGGCCGACTCTCTCCACAGTCTACAAATCCACATATACAAACTCCCATCGCTCCGAAGGCCTCCATTTCACAGATTTTTCCTCCATTTCTGACTCCAGAAAACGATTTTCAAAGCAGAAAAGGAGGTGGACCAAAATTACGCCACTATAGAAATGGAGGCCTTCGGATGCACCCGCATTGTTTCGGAAAATAACATAAGCTTACCAGTGGAAGAAGGCTCCTTGCGTGTGAGAGACTTGCCCATCGTGCGAAAAGGAAGCGTGGAGAGAAAGCGTTGTGTGCGCGACAGGAAGCCGTCAACGAAGCTGGGAAGGAGGACGTGCGTGAAATCTAGAACCGAAGCGTCTTTCTCTGGAAACCGTAGCTCATCAATCATCGTTTTTTGATGGTTTTTCCGCTTCTCCTCACAGCTGCTCTTTTCAACGAGAGAATAGGTTTTTTTTCCTCCGATAAACAGAGACGCCGCGTCTCTGTCTATCGTTTTAGGGATAGACAGAGACGCCGCGTCTCTGTCTCTCGGAGGCAGAGGACAAAACGGAGTTGACAGTTACCAAACACCAGCGAGTGACAGGATTTATTTGTTTTGTCAATTGTCCCTACTCAGGGGGACACTAACCATACGGGGGGTTAAGGAGTTATCTAATAAGTAATTACGTCAATGAATCATCAAGAAACAGTATCTGTGCCATTTGTTTATTTTTTTCTTAGGAAGAGTATTATAGTTTGAATAAGATATATTTGAATTTTTTTTTATCACAATCAGGTATTATAACTATATAGAAAGATATCTCTTGTAAAATGTAAAACAAAATGTAGTAATTTTCGTACTTGTTTAGAATGAAAATTAGGGTAGTAAGAAGAGAATTAAAATTTGAAAAGAAGAACAAAGGAGAAGCTCGTCTATATTTAATTACTTAATCATTTTGACAATGCATCCAGTTAGTATGTATTATATATACTGGTCTGTGAATATTTTACCAATCATTAGAATAAGTACCATTACTATGCCTCATTGCATTCCAAACTATGCTTATGTATAAAAAATTCCATTACTCTTTTTAATATAAGTAACAACTTCACTTGTATAAGAGAATAGCATGGCTGGGTACAAAAATTACCATGCATTAATACAAAATATATCAAGACACAATACATATAATGCTAGCTCTATATTTGAAAAGTTTAGTTATCATTGAAAATAAGTTAATGCTATAATTTAAAACGGGAATATCATCAATGAGACAAGGCTAGAGCACTTTAAGTGTATTGCCTGTTGGAATATTCTATATAAAACAATAACAAAGATTCTGGCAAACAGGATAAAAAGGAGCCTGTGAGAGATTATTAATCCAAAAAAAAAAGCTTTCTTGAGAGGAATTCAGTGGCTACAAACATTTTACTTTGCTAGGAACTACTGGAAGGATACCATTCAAAGAGGACAAGAAAGAATTGCACAATAAAAACAGATCTAGGTAAGGCTTATGATTCTATGACTAGAGCTTTTTATTCAACATTCTGAAAGTAGCAGGATACCTAACACTATTCAGAGATTTGATAAAAGAATGTGTAACAACAACAACAACAGACATATTGGTTAATAGGGAACCTACCATATTAATAAAAGTTAGGGGGCTTAAGGTAGGGGGATTCGCTATCCCCCTACCTATTTGTACTATGCATGGAAGCTTTGTCTACTCTCCTTGCTAAAAATACAAGGACTCATCTATAATTCTAATATCACCACGAATGTAATGGTATGAAGCTCACACACCTTGCTTTTGTTGATGACCTATTATTGTTTTGTAGGGCTGACAAAAACTCTATAAATCTTTTTATGCAAACAATGAAGGACGTTTGAGAGATTTTAGGTCTGAGAAGTAACCCATTGAAAATATTTTTCTATTTATCATGCACCTCTGACATAGATGTAGTTTCAAAGGCCATAGAGATGGGCTTGAAATAAGGGAATTTACCACTAAAGTACCTAGGAGTGCCAATTTCCCAGAAGAAGATAAATGTAAGGGATAACCTTTGTTGGACACTATAAATGAAAGAATAAACCAATGGAGCAACAAGTACTTCAGCTATGGAGGAAGGCTGCAACTCATTCAATCAATATTGAGTAACCTCACTAACTACTGAATTAATCACTTATCTCTTTTGAAGAGCACTCTCAAGGAAATTGATAGAAAAATTAGGGAATTTTTATGGAAAGACTTGAGCCAAGGCAGAAGCAAAGTAAAGTTAAATTGGAGTAAAGTGTGTAAATTTAAAGATCAAGGAAGGCTGGTATATGCTCAACAAGTATGATCAACAAAGGTAGCTTAGCAAAAAGCTTGTGGTGTTTGTCTAGTAAGAAGGAGGATCTATGGGTGAAATGGATACATAACACATTCATAAAAAGCAGTAGCATTCGGGCATTGAAACATAGGCAAGACGTGTTAAAGACTTTAAAGGAAATCCTAGATACAAGGCAATCGATGCAAAACTTGGTGCTTCATAAGATTGGAAATGGTGATAATACACATTTTTAGTATGATAATTGGCATTGATGGGGTTCTCTTTACAAAATGGAAGAGATGCAACATCTAAAGTTGGTAGTGAATGCAGAGACCAAAGTAATTAGGTTCATCAGAAGCAATCAATGGATATGGCCCTATCATAATGGCAGAAGCTCAAATATTATAATATACCATATGCCAAATTGCTAGGAGAATGAAGAAGATACAATTAAGTAGATCACTAATGGATTTGGAAATTTTAGTACAAAGGTCTACTAGGGTATGCTGTAGAAGGATCAAAACATAAGGGTTAGATAGACAAATATGATCAGGGATTTAGACATCAGACCAACTCACTCTTTCATCTTTTGGTTGGGAGTGAATGGGGTGGTTGCTTACAAAGGATATACTGAAGTTCTCAATCAATTCACTAAGCTGTGAACTGTGCGGTACAGATATGGAAAGTCTGGAGCATTTAATGAACAAATGCAAATTTATCTGGGAAATATGGAGAAGAATTCAGACTATATTGAACATTATCAGTCCAACATTATCCTGAGAGGACACTATTAACTACTTGGGGAATGTCAAAATGTAGAATCAAGTTGACTATAATGAAATCAAGATTAGTTGGGCCTCAATGGTATACAACATTTGGAAAGAGAGAAACATCATAATTTTTAGACAAAAAAGAAGAACTATACAAGAGGTTTACCAGAAAATTGTATTCCATAGTAGGATGCTTTTGTTGGCAAGAGGAATAGCAACTAATTTATTTACCAACATGAGGAGGAGATGGTCATTGGATTGAATCACCTTGTATAACTTGATTACTAAGAATTGTAATTCAAAGTAATCACAAGTTTTTGTACTAACTTAGATTTAGCGCTTCCTTGTATTTTACATAAATAGTATTAATGAAATATTTTATCTTTCAAAAAAAATAATCAGATACTAGACAAACAATATTGCACCTATATATAAAAATACCATAGTTTATTAAAAAAGTAACACATACATTTGTTACTAGGATATTATAAAATTTTCCATTATTTGTGTTTTAAGACACAATTAACTATACGATTGTATAGTAAAAAATGTTTAAGTTCAAATTTTTAAAGGAATAATCTGAAAGACACAGATTGACAAATGCCTATAACCAAGATTCTATGAGGATACATGAATGTGGTCTTCTCTTAATCTTCCAAATAGATAAAAATTTGGTTGCATCCTGAATACCCATCCAGGAAACAATAGAATACTTGTTCAACTTCTTAATCATTTTATCCACAAACAGTACAAGAAAGTGATCATTCTTAGTCATCATGTTGTGCTTCCTATAATTAATACATACCCTCCAACATATAACTGTTCAAGTAGAGATCAATTCACCTTTTTCACTTTCGATCACCATTGTCTCTCCTTTTTTAGGTACACATTGTACTAGACTCACCCATTCACTATTCAAAATAGGGTAAATAATACTCACTTCTAAAAGCTTTACTGCCTCTTTCTTGACCACTTCTTTCATATGAGGGTTTAGTCATCTTTGTCTATCGCTCATCGCCTTATAACCTTCATCAAAATTGATCCTATGCTTCCCTATATTAGGACCTATGCTTCTTATATCTAAAATTTGTCGTCTCATGGCTCTCATCCTCTTTCTAATTGTCTCTACGACTCTCCTTTCTTGTTCCCTATCCAGCTTGTTTGAAATCATAATAGGTATGGCATGATCCTCACCTAGTAAAGGCATATTTCAGGTATGTGAGTAAGGGTTTTAACTCTAGAATGAGTAGTTTCTCAGTGAAAGGTGGTATGGGTGCTTTTGTTCTCACTAAGATTTCCTATTTTAATTTCTCACCTAACTCCTCCTCCTCTTTCTTTGACTTCTAATCATCTTCTACATCCTCAATATCAATGTCTTCTTTATATTCCTCCTCTTGCACTTTTACATACTCATGAACTATATCAATTTTCATGCAATTGTTGCCCTCCTTTGGATTCTTGAATACCTTACTTATGTTGAACTGAACACTTTTATTACCAATTTGAAGAATCAATTTTCCTTCAGATACATCCACTAATTCTCTTCTTGTATTCATGAATTTTCTACCAAGAATTAATGTATAGTTTTGATCCTTTTCAGTGTCTAGCACTATGAAATTCATATGAATAATGAACTTGTCCACTTTGACTAGCATGTCCTCTACCATATCAAACAGTTTCTTTATTGATTGATCTGCCAACTAAATAAGCATGGATTTTGGCATCACATCTCCCAACCCTAATTTCATGAAAATAGATAAAAGCATAAGATTAATGCTTGCATCTAAGTCACGTAAATATTTAGAAAATTCTAAATTACCAACTACATAGGATATAGTAAAAATCTCTGAATATTTTAATTTTAAGGGCATGTGGCTAGTAATTATGGAGTTACAACTCTCTGTTAAAGAGACCATTTGATTGCACTCCCAAGTTTGCTTATTTGATAAGATATCTTTGAGAAAGTTCACATACTTGGGAATCTTCTCCAAAGTTTCCAGAAAGGATAAATTAATTTGTAATTTCTTTAACTTCTTTAAAAACTTTGCAAATTGAGCATCAGATTTGATTCTTCTTCAGCATTTAAGGAAATGAGATCTTTAGAACACCTAGAGGGGGAGAGACTTATAGTGATTCCTCCTTATCCTCCTTTGACTTCCTTCTTGGTGGGGTTCAGCCTTCAGTTTGGTTTTCCAACTTTTTCCCACTTTTAAGTTTGATGGCCTTCAATTACTCCCTTGAATTAGACTCTTTATTGCCCAGGAGACTCTCTATACTTCATGTAGATAATGCATTTGCTAGTTGCCCCACTTAAACCTCTAAATTACAGATGGAAGAAGCATGATTCTTCCCAATATGGCCGAACTTAGCTTCCATCCTTTTTTTACTCTCATATTGGCTTGTGAACTTAGAAATCAACACGTTCGTTAGCTTGTCCATCTTTGCTTCCAATGACCTAAACCTATCTTATTGAAATTCTAATGGGTCTTGTGCTCTCATTTGATTTCTTATATTATTAGATCAAGAGAATTTTGATTGATTCTTTCACCCAAGATTATAAGTATTTACGTAAGGGTTATTACCATCTTGACTTAGTTGTGCTCTAACAAAATTTAATTATTCCATATTGTTGTTGTCCACCATGAAGTAAGTTTTAACATGGCCTTCTTGACTGCAAAATTCACATCTATATCATATCACCTTCAATGGATTGGAAGAAGTGGCTTTTAGGTTGTTTATTAGCTTTGCCAGGTTTGCTACTTCAACTAGTAATGCTATCACTAAATCAACAACAAACGCTTCCTTCTGATCTTTGAAGATTGGTTGTTGTTTGCTCCTCTCCATTCATAGACAACTATTATTTGTCATCTCCTTTAATAAATCATATGTAACATCTACTATCTTCCTCATCAATAAACCACCAACTGTTGTGTTAATAGTATCTCTTGTAGTTAGATTGGCTCTATTGTAAAAGGTTTTCAATAAGAACTCTTTGGGTAAGTTATGGTGAGGGTAGTTCCTTTGTAACTCCTTAAATCTTTCCCACAATTTGTACAATAATTCCGCTTTACTTCATTGAAAATTTGTTATCTCATTAGTGATCCTTGTAATCTTCATTAAGTAGAAGTACTTAGCCAAAAAGGTTTGTACCAATTGCTTCCATGTCGTCAAGTTTTTTGGGTTAAGAGAATTCAACCATGCAATGAATTGTTTCAAGGTCGAACCGAATGGAATCCTTGATTCACTCTTTAAGCGTTAATGGAAATAACTCATCCTTGTTGCATCCTCTGATAACTCATCTATTTAAATATACCACATATCTCCAAGAAATTGGACAAATGATTGGGATCTCACTAGCTAGTTTATAAAATTGGACATTGGTTTGCAATATGTTTAGTAAAGTTGGTTTAATTTCAAAATTATCTATCGATGGTCTTGCAATCCTTTATTGATTAGCATTAAACCTCAACCTCTTAAAGTCTATGAGAGTTCTTTGTTGTCCTTTTTAGTTCCCTTCTTTTGGAATTGATCTTTTTATAGCTTCTTGGCATCTTATTTTTCAAAATTTCCTCTATTGCTTGGTAATGTCAAAAACTTGTGTATCCATGAGTTTGCTAGAACTCCTTATTGTTCTTATGTTTATACAACTACAATCTCACAATAAAAGTGTTAAATTCCTTAAAACAAAGTAACTTAAATTGAGATAGATTCTAAATTTACGATCCTCGGCTATGATACTAAAAACTTTCTTATTTCATTTTTTTTCCGAAATCTACTGTAAGTATACGAGTTGTATGTTTACAGTATAAACAATATCATTTCCATTAAGATTGTTATTAGACATCTAACAATTTTTGTAACAATTTATTTAATGTAAACAATATAATAAGTGTAGCTAGAAAATAAACTAAATGAGAGGAAATTGACAATTGAACAATTAACAAAGCAATAATAAACTTCTGATTTGTCAATGATAACAATTTAGGAATTACTTCTATCCTTATTTTGTTTTCAACTTACCTTTTTGATTTAATAATACTTGACCTTAGATATCCAATAGTTATGATTATCATCTCTCAAGATCTAACCAAGGAATCTCATTTAAAATATATATATATAAGAATTGAGACCTCTCGATCTCTTAAAACTTTTGCTAACTATCCAATTGGATTTAAAGCTATATTATGGATAATTAATAAACAATTAAATTCTCTCTTCAGTTGCTTATTAATATGATGTTTATAGGTCTAATATGATACCTGCTTTAGATGTACAACATAACACAAATATTTCAACCTAATCTCTAAATTCAATTCAAAGATTAAAACAATAAATACCACAATGTATGTTTCTATTTAATCAAGAACATAAAATTTTAACAAAACAATTCATGAATAATTACTAAAACAAATTTAGCAATTCATAGCTAACATATATTCACAATTGTTTGTAATCAACATTCCAAAACAATGAGAGAAAAGGAAAGAGTAGAAGATTGAATCTTGGATGTATTCTTCTTCTTGTCCTTGAGTTGGAAAATTTTACAAATTGTTCTTCTAGAAAACAATTTTCTTTGATCTCCTTGTTAGATATTTCAATTGTCTTTTTTGATGTTTCTCTTTTCTTTAAATACTTCTTAATCCTTCCTGGGCTTTTTCTAGAGTTTTTTCACTTGTTTTTGTTCTAAAATTTGCCTTCAATAACTAAAAATACAAAAATGACTATATGAAAATTTTACCTTTGATAGAGCCTCCCTAACTACTCCAGCATCAATCTTGCATGAGCGTACTGATTAAAAAAAGGTATTAAACACAATAATACTATTTTTATTTTTAATACCAACGACTATCGAATGGTACTCGAAATACTAGTTAATACTGATTTTAAAATAAACATTCTAAAAATTGAATGATTATCAAAAAAAAAAAAGAGAAACAAAATTTATACCTAATCTTCCGAACCCTAATTCATTGCCCTACACCTCTTACTCTAACAATTTTGGCAAGTTGCTCTCCCTTTAGCCTCTTACTTCTCTTCTTACCATCACTACTTATCAGACCATCATCGTCACCACTATATCTCTCTTTTATGTCAATTCTTCGTCCCCTCTCTATTCATCCTCCCTCTTTACTCTCTGCCCACTTTTTTACACTTGGCTTGATGCATTAATATTATTAATATTACTAATAATCTTGAAAAACTCAAACAAAATTTTTTTATTAAAATTCTATTAGTTTTTATCAATTACTAAAATAGAGTTTCATCACACTCTTCATTCTTCTTGAATTTTTTTAGATAATTCTTGAAAAAACTCAATATCTAATTCTATATATACACAAACAATTTATTATTATTACCAAAATTAAGACATTTTTATTAAAATTCTACTGTTGTTATCAATTACCAAAATTGACGGTTCATTTCTTTTTCTACCACACTCCACTCATTTATAATATTACAATGCTTAAAACCATGTATAAAATCTAAATCAATTAATATTTTATAATTCATAAAATCATAATATTTTGGTTTATATAAACAAACACAAAAAATTTCTCTTAAATTTTACCTAAACAAATGCTCGTTTTCTTCCCCCATCCATATCACTAAGTTAACTCTTTTTCTATATTTTTTAATGAAATGTCATTAAAAATTCCTAAAATTATGTGAAAAAATATTTAAAATAGGCAGTGGGTCAGAACAAATTTAAGCTACCTATAATCCTAATGCAACCCTATTTTTTATTTTTATTTTAATTTAACCCAAAATTGATTGATTCTGACTGTATGATTTAAACTAAACTCAAGTAAATTTAGACAGATTCAAAGTAATATTAGGTCATATTAGGGCCAAAATGAGATATTATACAAATGTCAATCTCTTTGACCTATGATTTCTATCAAATTTCTGTCTCAAATCACTTGAGTCTTTTGTATCCTAAGAACATTATCAATGATTAGGACCAAAAAATAGTCTTTGACAATCATTTAATAGTCAAACCAACTAGACTTATTTGAAATTTCCACTCCTCGAAAGATTAAACTAAGCACGAAAAGGTTTTAATGTCCAAAAATAAAAAAGTCAAATATTTAACTTTACATGAACAAAACAATAATTGTAATTTGAAAAGGAAAAAAAAAAAAGCTTGGATGTCCAGATTCAGAACAAAATTTTACAACAGAAATACAAATCTTAAATTAGAAAAGCCAAATTCCAATAACTGCAAGCATCTTAGAATTAAGGATAATTCTCATATTTCTGTTAGGATAGAAGTAGTCAAAGTAGTTGAGATTTTTTAGGATATTTTTATTCTAAGAATTATCTTTTATCTCAATTAGTTAAGATAAGAATAATCTTTTATGTCAAGTAGTTAAGATTTAAATGTAGCTTGTACTGCCTATTTAAAGGCTCTAAACTATTCCAATAAAGTATCGATTCTGCTTCCAATTTTCTTTCTTGCTTTGTCAAAATCTCTAACAAAATCGATATCAAAGCTACTTTCCTTCAGAACTAGGAATTATTTCAAGTCAATTTCATAGCAAGCATGGTTGCGAACGTAGGTGTTAATGTTTCTCAGCCACAAATTTTGCTTTTCAAAGGAGACTCGTACGAATTTTGGAGCATTAAGATGAAGATATTGTTTCAATCCCAAGATCCCTGGAACTACGTCGAAATAGGTTATGAAGAAAACGAAGAAGATGAGACTTGCAATAAAGAGCATCAGAAGTGAGATGCCAAAACTCCCTTTTTTATCCAACAAGCAGTAGATGAGTCGATTTTTACAAGGATACCAGCAGCTACCACAACCAAACAAGTATGGACCATACTCAATTGAATATCAAGGTTCCTTTAAGGTATTCGGTATCAAATTACAATCATTAAGGCGTGTTTTTAAAACTTCCTTTAGGAAAAATAACGAATATGTGATTGATTTTTTGGCAAGAGTTTTATATGTTGTAGGATAAATGAGATCTTATGGAGATCAAATATTAGACAAAACAGTGGTTGCTAAAGTAAGGAGCTTGCCATCCACGTTCGATCATATGGTGGTTGCGATCGAAGAATCAAAGGATCTATCCACTTTTTCGTTTGATGAGTTGATGGAATCACTTCAAGCTCACGAGGCACGAATCAAACGATCGAATGGAAAGGAAGAAAAAAGGACTTTTCAGATCAGGGGGGAGCTTGAATCCTCAAATCAATATGCAAGAGTAAGAGGCCAAGAAGGCTATCGAGGAAGGGGTCGAGGTAAAAACAGTACACTTAAATGCTCATACTGTAACAAATATGGGCACTCTGATAAGTATTGCTGGTCCAAACTAGAAGAGGCGAATTATGCTGAAGAAGAGGAAGATAACTTCTTGTTTATGACAATAAATACAATAAAGGAGGAAAAGGACAACATCCAATACATAGATAGAGACTGTTCTCATCATACGACTAGAGATCATTCAAAGTTCAAAAGGCTCAATGAGACTTTCAAATCATAAGTGTGGCTTGGAGATGATAAACAGTTGCAGATTGAAGGCAAAGGGACAACTAAGATCTCAATAGGTAACTAAAAAAATTCATTAAAGATGTTCATTTCGCTCCTTGTCTAGCACATAGCTTGTTGAGTATCGGTTAATTAATTGAAACTGGTTACATGGTCGTATTTAATGATGGTAAATGCACGGTGACACACAAAAATACTAGTAAAATTCTTGCTTATACTCATATGTCATCAAATTGTATGTTTACTCTTTGACTTTACTAAAAGAACATAAACAACCATAGTGAGTAAAACTTTTACAGAAAGTGAATTATGACATTAACGATATGGCCATCTAAACATTATAGAGCTGCAACTACTAAAGAACAAACAAATGGTGAGTAATCTTCCCACTATTAAGCCATTGGAGAAGGTCTATGAAGGATGCATGGTCAGAAAACAAACAAAGCAATCCTTTTTAATAGGAAAAATCAAAGAGAGCTGAAGATATTCTAGAATTCATCCATGTTGATCTATGTGGTCCTATAAGGACAGAATTGTTAACTGGTAGTAAATATTTTTTCCTATTTACTGATAATTTTAACAATGAGTTGGGTATATTTCTTGAAGCACAAATAAAAAAGTTCTGAGTGCTTCAGGAAATTCAAGGCACATATGGAAAAACAAAGTAGAAAAGTTATGAAAGTGTTTTATACTGATTGTGGAGGTGAGTTCACTTCAAAAGATTTTGATGTTTTCTGTGATGAATAGGGAATAAAGAGACAACTCACAGTCCCATACACTCCTAAATAGAACGGTGTAGTTGAACGCAAGAATTGAACCGTCATAGAGATGGCTCGATCCATGCTTAAGCGAGAAGGAATGTCAAATTCTTTTTGGGTTGAAGGAGTTGTTGCAGCTGTACGCCTTTTAAATATTTCACTGACTAAAACAATATGGGATCAAACTCCCTATGAAGCATGGAATGGAAGCAAGCCCTCTGTAAGTCATCTTTGGGTGCATCTATTATGTCTTGCTTGCAACTGAACGACACAAACTAGATGGGAAGTTATGAAAACATATATTTATTGGCTATTGCACTCATTCAAAGGCTTACCGGTTGTATAATCCCTTAAGTAGGAAGATTATTATTAGTCATAATGTCGTAATTGATAAGCAGGCCAGATGGGATTGGGAAGCCAAAGACAACAACCAAACTCCTCAAGTTCAGACTGAAGATGAACAAACTATCTTTGAACAAGTGGAGAATGAAGAAGATGATCCAGAAGGATCACAAATTTCAACTTCATAAAAAACAAATTCAGCCTCTTCTTCCGAAGAGTCCTATCCTAAAAGATCATTTCTAATATGGGTAAATTCCTTGTCGTCGATTTGAAATTGAGGGAGAGACTACTTCGCCATTGGTTTTATTTGTTGGGGATCCAATAATAGTGGAAGAAGCTATGGAAAAGCAAGAATGGAGAGGTGCAATAAAAGATGAACTACTGTCTATACAATGCAATCAGACGTGGGAGTTAACTGATCTTCCTAAAGGTAAAAATGTCATCAATTTAAAGGGGATCTTCAAGACAAAGTATTTGGCAAAAGTGTTCAAAAACATAAAACTAGGCTGGTGGTCAGAGTTTTACGCAGCCACAAGGAATTGACTGCGAAGAAACATTCTCTCCAATAACACGGTTTGAGACTGTGTGAATAATTCTAGCAATAGCAACTCAAAAGCAATGGAAGTTATACCAGTTCGATATTAACTCTTCTTTTTTAAATGGCGAATTAAAAGAGGAGGTGTATGTAAGCCAGCCACCAGGTTTTGAAAGCAAGGTCGAGGAAGACAAGGTACTTTATTGACAAAAAGCTCTTTACATTCTTAAACAAACACCACCTGCTTGGTATAGTAAGATCGACGAGTTCTTCCACAAGAATGGGTTAAAAGGAGTCCTCACGAGCCAACTCTTTATGTAAAAAGACAAGCTATAGATGACTTACTCATCGTGAGTCTTTATGTTGACGATATGATCTATACTAGCTCGTCTTTGTAGCTTATATTTGAACTTTAAGCATCAATGAAAAAGATGTTTGATATGATTGATTTGTGGGAATTGTAATATTTTTTAGGACTGGAAATCATTCAAACTCATGAAGGAATATTCATGTTGCAAAAGAAATATGTGGAGGACACACTAAAGAAATTCAACATGCAGGGGTGCAAGATTGTTACAACACCAATGACTATTAATGAGAAAATTGAAGTTGGATGATAACATGAGACTGACAGAAGCAAGAGACTACAAGAAGTTTGGTTGGAAGATTAATTTATCTTAATCATTCTTGACCTGATGTAGCTTATTCTGTTGGTTTCTTATCTTGACTTATGCATAGTCCAAGGAGTCATCATTTTTGGAGCAACAAAGAGAGTTCTACATTACTTGGTAGGAACTAAGAACTATGAAATTTGGTTTTGCAAGATAGAGGACTTCAGCCTCAAAGAATTCATCGACAATGATTAGGTTAGTTTTGTGGAAGATAGGAGAACTACATTCGGCAACCGTTTTGTCCTTTGCATCACTGCCATATTTTGGAGCTTGAAGAAATAGGCTACAATGGCCTTATCTTCGACAAAAGTTGAGTATGTGGCAACTACCACAGCAAGTTGTTAGGTGGTATGATTGAGAAGGATTCTTAGTGACTTGAGGCAAGAACAGAGCAAAGCTACTAGTATAAAATGCGATAACAAGCCAACAATGATGTTAGTAAAGAATCTAGTGCACCACAATAGAACAAAAAACATTAAAATCAAGCATCATTTCATAAGATAGTTGATTGCTAAAGAAAAAACTCAGCTAGATAATTTTCGAACCGATAAATAGATTGTGGATTTATTGAACCAAGAGTTTGCACAAGCAAAACACGAAGAGTTTAGTGCTTAATTAAGAGTTTCATCTTTCAAACGAAGGGAGAGTGTTGGAATTAAGGATAATTCTCACGTTTCTGTTAAGAAACTAGTCAAAGTAGTTGAGATTTTTAGGCTAAGAATTATCTTTTATCTCAAATAGTTAAAATTTATACGTGGCTTGTACTGCCTATTTAAAGTCTCTAAACTATTCTAATAAAATATTTATTTTACTTCCAATTTTCTTTCTTGTTCTGTGAAAATCTCCAATCGCAAAATCACTAACTTCAAGCGTAGGTCTCCTTGATTGGAAACAAAAAATATATATATGTTTTTGACTTGCATGCTTTCCAATAGAGAATAAAAAGAAGTGAATTTGGTGAAGCAAAAGTATTAAGTGATTACTAGAAAAATATGACAAAGGCGTAACGAGAAAACTAAGCGACAAGTGACAAGCGATAGAAAATCAGAAAGAGAGGTGTAATGAGAAGCTAAGGCCCGTAAGAGTAGAGAATAGAAAGGAGTGCCAAAAGTAAGTCTAATTTTTAAATTTAGGATATAAGTTTCATCAATATTTAATTTTAAAAATTAAAAATTGAATTAATATAATTAATTAAATATATTGATAATTAGTCAATCAAAAAATTTTAAAATATTATTTTTTATGTACAATTTAAAATTAAAAAATACACCAATAAAGTAAAGTAAAGATATTTAATTTGTTCATTTATTTGAAAAAAGAAAAGGAAAAATATAATAAAAAGAGAAGCGAGTTAAAGTTTAAACCGTAAGTGTACGCCGGCATTCAACCCGCGGAACGTTGAATACTGGTAGCCAAATAGCCCGAGCGGCTTTCTTTACCCATTTTTTTGGCGGCAAAATCTCTACATATTCACTTAGACTAGGGTTTAATCACCGGATTCCTGTTGTTCCTGTTGAATTATCTTTAGTTTTGCAGGCTAAATTGTTTCGTTTGATTTCTCGGGTTTGATTAGTAATGTTTAATTCCTCCGATTAAAGAGTGTGACATGGAAGAAACGAGGCCAGTTGATTTTCCGACTATTAGAGCCATAAACAAAGGCGTGGTTCACAGAATATGCGCCGGCCAAGTGATCTTGGACCTCTCGTCGGCGGTGAAAGAGCTGGTAGAGAACAGCTTGGACGCTGGAGCTACTTCCATCGAGATCGTTTTGAAAGAGTACGGCCAGGAGTGGTTCCAGGTCATCGATAATGGTTGCGGTATTTCTCCGAACAATTTCAAGGTGTTTGTTTCTGTTTGCATTTTTTCTTTCTCTCGAGGTTGTATTTCGCATATAATTCCAAAGTCTGATTTATTTTTACAGGTCCTTGCACTTAAGCATCACACCTCAAAACTGGCGGATTTTCATGATCTTCAATCTTTGGCCACATTTGGCTTCAGAGGGGAAGCATTGAGTTCGCTTTGTGCATTGGGAGATCTGACTGTTGAAACGAGGACGATAAATGAGTCGGTAGCGACACACCTGAGTTACGACCATACTGGAGTGTTAACGTCTGAGAGAAAGACGGCACGCCAAGTTGGTACAACTGTTACTGTTAAGAAGTTGTTCTCCAATTTACCTGTCAGAAGCAAAGAATTTTGCCGTAATATACGCAAGGAATATGGGAAGCTGATCTCTTTGCTGAATGTGAGCATTTTCCTCTGTTGGTTGTAACATACCTTAATTATCTGATGTTGCCTACTACTTTGAGGGTCACTGTCAGTAGTTCATTGCTTTTGTATCAATTAGGTAGTTGAAAATGAAAGCATTAATTTCTGTGCTAGTGCATGAAACTCTATAATGCTGTGAAGTAATGTCTTCTTATATTATTTCCTCTTTGCTGTTTACTGTTATTGATAGCTTCATCTTTTAAAGCATGGATTGCTTGTCATTGACGTTAATGAATAAAATGAATAATTTCTGTGTGAATTTGCACTTGAAGTTGTAATTGGTTTTCTAAGCTGAATCTACAGTAGCTTTAATTGGTTTTCTAAGTTGAATGTTCATGGGAACGTACTGTAGCTTTTATTTGTCTTAAATGATTACTTATATATATATATATTTTCATATTTTAGGCATATGCTCTTATTGCCAAAGGTGTTCGATTAGTCTGCACCAATGCAGCTGGGAAAAGTGCTAAATCTGTTGTTCTGAAAACACAAGGTAGTAATTCCCTAAAAGATAACATAATAACAGTATTTGGCATGAGCACCTTCAGCTGCTTAGAACCTGTGTATGTACAGTTATCAAATGGTTGTAAGGTTGATGGCTTCCTTTCCAAGTCTGGACAGGGTTGTGGTCGCAGTTTGGGAGATAGACAATTTTACTTTGTAAACGGTCGACCAGTTGACATGCCAAAAGTCAGCAAGCTGGTGAACGAGTTATATAAAGGGGCAAACTCCCGACAATATCCCATTGCCATCATGAAATTCACTGTTCCAACCAAGGAATGTGATGTCAATGTAACTCCAGATAAAAGGAAAATATTTTTTTCTGATGAGAGCTCCATATTACTAGCTCTAAGGGAGGGATTGCAGCAGATTTATTCTTCAAGTAATGCGTGCTACTCTGTTAACAATTTTGACGAGTGTGCTGGCCCAACAAATCATCCTCAGTCATATTCTCCTCATGATAAGTCTTGTTTATTGTCAATGCAACTTCCTGCTGGTGACAGTGATTCTGGTGATATTCAAACTGGGGAGCACATTGCGCAGGACAGTAGTCCTCTTAAAACTGGACAAGATAGATCTCATTCCCTGCATATTGACAAAACATTTGTCCCAGATATTGATGAAAAGTTCAAGATGAAGGACTTCACTCTTAGATTGCATGACATTAAGAAGACTGATAATTTATTGAAGAGTAACAGTAGACAACTCAAAACTCATGTGGTTGATATAACTGAGGAAAATGCTCCACCCCCTTTTAAAGTCACCGAGTTAGATACCTACAGAAGTAGAAACACTATTAGTACCTCCTGCTCACTTCAGTCAACACTTAATAAGTTTTTAACCATAAATAAGAGAAAGCAAGAAGATACCAGTGCAGTACTATCTGAAGTTCCAGTCCTAAGAAAGCAAACTCTTCGCTGTCAACCCACAGAAAATGATTTTGTCAACCATTGTTTGGATAGAGAATTTTCTGATAATCATCATCAGATTGAGGATTTTGGTGAAGTGAGTGAGGCACAGCCAAGAGCAAGAGATGTAACTGTAGAGGTAAGTGTTGCGGTGGATAGTAGTATACTAAATTGTCTTGTTTTTGTCAT
>JANIHY010000004.1:16467343-16489754 GCA_027479065.1 Erythroxylum brevipes | reverse complement strand
CTTGCCATTTATTTATAGAGATCGATCACAAATCTTATTGAGCGATCAAGGCATGTAATGCAGACCTTGAATTCACCCCCTTTGAGTGGGAATAACAACGGTGGAAACCCTGAGGAGGTTTGTGCCATAAACTTTGCTGCATTTCGTTTTTTTTTTTTTTTATGTTAACAAGTATCTTGATAATAACTTTTTATGCTTTAGGGAGATTAATGTAATAGGAAGATTGGAGGAACATGTAAATGTGTTGGGACTTCTTGTAATTTTGCCTTTCTTAACTTTTTAAAACTTAATATCCAGGACCCTGCACAGATGGAAAAACCATTACTTCTTACTAGTATGGCATCAGTTGATTCTCCTAACAAATCTCTTGATGAAATATGTGACGATCCTATCGTCAAAACTCCTCCAATACAATCCAATGACTCAGTCATAGATCCTTCAGTGTCTTCTTCGCAAAAGATATGTTCCAAACTGCAATTTAGTTTGAGAGACTTGACGACAAGGAGGCAGCAGAGGTTGCTGAGGTTACGGTCTAACTGTTTTTCTGGAGTCATGAAGATCCAAAGGTATGAAATATGATCAACTTAGGAAATTGGTGATTCATCTAGACATTAGCTTACCTGGCTTCTAATGCAGCCACAGGAGCTATGCTGCTGCATCACTGGAACTTTCTCAACCAGACAATGAGGAGCGAAAAGCAGGAGCTCTAGCTGCAGCTATTACTGAGTTGGAAAGACTTTTCAAAAAACAAGACTTTTGTCATATGAAGGTTGTCCTTCATTGAACAATTACTTTTTTCCTTCCTCAAGTTTGTTAATGGTATCTTTGATTGTCTGGGTGGCATTATTTCCATTTTTTCTATGTGTAGGTAATTGGACAATTCAATCTTGGATTCATCATTGGAAAGTTGGATAATGATTTATTCATAGTTGATCAGGTATCTTTTTTGTGGATTGGAATACTCTTGTTACTCTATCTGTAGTTTCTATCCCCTTAACAATTTGAGTTAAAAAAGCAGATGTCCAGCTTTCTGTAGTCAAATGTGTTCTTGTGAAACAATTTGAATTTTCTCATGGCATTTCTGCCACTTTTTTCAGCATGCTGCTGACGAGAAGTACAATTTTGAGCGACTATGTCAATCAACCATCTTGAATCAGCAACCCTTACTTCGGTAATGAACTGATAGATCTGTTACAATTTTTAAATTACTAAATTGAAATTAAATGAAATTCTGGGTAAGGTCTGGTGATATTCATGACCTTTATTACAGATTTCTACATCAATTTATCTTTTCCTAGAAGTAGCTATCTAACATGTGTAAGAGTTTGATCCCTTCTTTGTTTTTCATCTGTGGAATCTTTGTTCCTTTCTAAGGTATAAGGGTGTATTAGTAAAGGTGGATCAAGAACAATATATCACGTTTCAGCTTTTTGCCATCACAATGTTACATGGTTCCTTTGTCTTCTCCAGAAAGTCTTAATGACTGTTCTTTGGGTATCATGTGTAGGACACTTGAACTGGAGCTATCTCCAGCAGAGGAAGTAGTTGCTTCGATGAACATGGGAATAATCAGGTAAAATACATTCCATGCTTCATCAATTCTCTTTTCTGACTGATTTTTGTTTCGTTGTGATTTTTCAACTAAACCAGTTATAAAAATTATTACACGATCATCCATGGCATGCTGATGACTTGGGTATGGTTTTCCCAATTTGTCAGGAAAAATGGATTTACTCTCGAAGAGGATCTAGAGGCACAACCTGGACACCGCTTCAAACTGAAAGCTGTTCCCTTCAGCAAGAACACAACTTTTGGAGCTGAAGGTAAGCCTTTTTCTTTTTGATTATCCTTCCAATTGTATATGATACAGGAAACTTATGATCTGCAGCCGAGTGTGACAATTTTTTTTGACATAAAAACCAAAAACCATCTTTGATTAAAACATAATATGCCTGGGATTGCGTTCATGTGATTACATATTTTTCTGTGCTTATACGATGATATCAGATCCATCTTTTGTGCTTCTGATGCGTTTATTTACCCCCCAAAGGGCTATATACACCATAACCATGTAAATAAAGGCAGTCTCATTGCAACAACTTTCTTGACATCTGTGTGATTGGAAGGTGGGGAAAGAGCTTTCTTTCCAATTAATGAAAATACATTCTTAGGGAGAACTGTCTCATTGGCTGCTTGATTGAGATTCAGATGCATATTGTCATGACTAAGTTGTTTAGCTAATGACCTCGTATATTTATTCCTCAATTTTTTGTTGGTCAAAACATCATGATCCTGTTGTCTTCCTTTTGAGGAAGGGTGAAACATAATGCCTTTGAATTGGGGGCAGCTCTTTGAACCTTGCATCAGTTAACCCGAGTAGTTTACCGGTAAATTTCTTTTGGAACAGATGTCAAAGACCTGATTTCTACTCTTACTGATGGTCAAGAGGAATGCTCAATAATTGGCAGTTACAAAATGGACACTGTTGATTCTGTCTGCCCATCAAGAGTTCGTGCGATGCTCGCATCACGGGCATGCAGATCCTCTGTCATGATCGGAAATGCCTTGGGGAGGAATGAGATGCAGAAGGTAATACCTGATAGCACCCCTTGTTCCTAGAGATGTTATTCTCTGTGAAACGAGATCACCATGCATATGTGAGAAATAACAAAATTTTGATATTCGTATTAGGTGAATGAATCTTTTAAAAATCCTTCTTACATTGTTTCAATCCAACACCTTTTAGGCATTGTATATATCCTGTTCACTACGATTGTGATATTACTTGAGAAAGATATCATTGCAGAAAAAGTTGTAGTCATCTGTGCTTCATTCGCAGATAATAGAGCACTTGGCAGACTTGAAGTCACCTTGGAATTGCCCCCATGGTAGACCAACTATGCGTCATTTGGTTGATATGACCTCCGTCTACAAGAAATATAAAAATGAAGCAAACATTGAACTCTTTCCTTGACCGATCGGACCGGTGCTCTTCTTAAGTTATTGTCGTGTAAATATTCGAAGTTGGTGTAACAGAAGTTTGGGTTAGCCATGACAATGTTGTCTGTAGTTGATTGTTTTCATGGATATATCCTATCCCTGAAATCCACTCGGCAAACTCAGTTGTAAAGCTGAGGTGAACAGACCTCAATTTTGTAATAGGCCATTGTTTGTGTATTGATCAATTGTTCTGTTATTTCCAAGTTTACCTCTCTGAATTCTTTTCACTTTGATTTGTTTCATGAATTATGAATGCCTTTCTCCATAATTTTAAAAGGGGAATATAAATTTCTATATGAGCTATTTTTATCACAGAAGTCTATAAAACATTTATAATCAAGAAAAAGCATAAACAAATTCCAAATCTTGTTAAAGCCCTAGATCATAAAGCAAAGGAAAAAGGATTTAAAAACTCAACAAATCGGGTCATCTATTCGGCCCGACCCGATTCACTCTTCCTAATTACCCTTAAAATTCCCTAGCCAGCTAGTTCAAAGTCGGTCTCTGTGTTCGAGTACCTGTTCTTTTTCTCTTCCAGCTCCAAGCAACCCGAACGCCCCCTGTGTTTCCCAATACTAAAAGATGGTAAAGATCCCAACTTTTCGATTTTTTCGCTGCGTCTCTTATTGTTGTTTGGATTTTCTATTCCTTTTTGTGTTGTTTCGAACATTTTTTTTAAAAAAATCTCAGGTTGATAAAGAATGCATTTATCGTTATTTTTATAGTTTCGTGTACTAATAATTTGTTTATGTTCTCTTTGATCATCTTTTGCTAAACAATTTTTTTTTTACGGCAGCTGCCTCTCTCTCTTCTTAAGACGGCACAAGGCCATCCCATGGTAAGGGATCCTGCATTATTGCCTTGACTTTCATGTGGACTCTGTACACCCTATTGGTTTACTGCGTCAGACTCTGTTTACCCCTTTTGTCATGTTTTCTGCAGCTTGTAATTCTTGGTGGTTGTATCTTGTAACAGTTGTTGGAACTGAAAAATGGGGAGACTTACAATGGGCATTTGGTCAATTGTGATACTTGGATGAACATCCACCTACGTGAAGTTATCTGTACCTCCAAAGTACCGTATACTTTTGATCTACATGAATTTTTTGTAAGTTTGTCTTGTTGTTGAGGACTAGCTTACAGTTTATCTGGATTATGATGTAGGATGGAGACAGTTTTTGGCGAATGCCTGAATGCTATATCCGTGGAAATACTATAAAGTATCTTCGAGTGCCTGATGAGGTAATATCCTTTACGAGATGTTAACATGTGGCAATAGGTTCACCATGGAAGTAGTAACTTTTGTATTTTTGGTGAAAAAATAATCATGTTATTATCAAATATGAAGTTCTGATAAGCTGGAATTTATTGATTGTTTTGTGTACCATCTGCATAGTCTTTTATTCCAATCGCTCATTCTCCCTCAAGTAATATAAACAGTAGAAAGACCACCTGCTTGAATGTTCATTTTAGATGCCGCTGATCATTAAATTGATGGAACTTGTGATAGATATGTATGATTGATTATCGAAACTGTATATATATATATATTTTGTTTTTCGGCTACCTTCTAGGATGCTGATTGCGATCGAAGATTTTTGTACAAAATACATATTTTCAACATTGTTGGCTTTTTTGGTGCTAGATGATGTTCTATCTTGTAAAATGTATTCTGCTTGAAATCTTTTTGCTTTCACATAACAGGTTATTGATAAAGTGCAAGAAGAAACCAAGAATCGTGCAGGTGAGTTTCCTTGTTTAGCAATATGTTGTTCGATAACATGCAACTATTTCTTGAAAGGAACATTTCTTAGTTTGGTTAGTCATGCTGTATGTGCTTCCAAGTTTTATTTGCTTTAATTCTTCCCTTCTCTTCTTGCTTTCATTTTTTTGTACTCTTAGAAAAAGGATCCAGCAAGTCTGGTTTTCTTTTTCCCATCCATCAATGCTGAAGCAGTCTAGTTAACAAGTAAATTATCTATTTCAGATCGGAAGCCACCTGGTGTAGGAGGGCGTGGAAGGGGTAGAGGTAGAGAGGAGGTTGCTGGTGGAAGGACAGCAAAAGGCATTGGGCGAGGCCTTGATGATGGAGTTGCTAAGGGTGGAGGCCGAGGAAAAGGTGGTCCAGGTGGAAAGCCTGGTGGGAACAAAGGTAATTTGATATAGGAATAGGAGGAAACTGTTAATACGCAATGTTATGTATTTATTCATTTGCACTTCTCCTTTTCAGATCAAAAGGCATGTCAATGTTAATAAATTGAGCATTTTCATTTTGGTGGTAGGTGCAGGGCGAGGACGGGGCTGATGGATGAGTTTTTTTCCCCAAACTTGGGCAAGTTTGCTAGTTTTATGAAGCATTTTGCGCCCAATGCCAATCACTTTGCATAATCAATTGTTGATTTTGAGTTTTAATTATAGGAGAAACCAAATATATGAGATGGGATTGTGGCCTCTTTCCCTAGAGTCTGATTTGCTCGTAGTCGAGTTTTAAGGCTTCTAGTTTATGGGTTTTACACATTACCATTGTGTGATTTAACGTTATCGTGGCTGAATATTTCATTTGTATAAGTTAGATCCCCTGCGAAACAGTGTAAATTCTTGCTAGCATTGATATTGAATTTGGTCTATATATGCATGATCAAATGGAGGAGTCACCGATATACCTTATGGAGAGTGGAATAGGAAGCCATGTTAAACGTACGAGGTACATTTTCCAAACCTTTGTATTTGCACTTCACAACAATATTCAGTACTTGACGCGTACAAGATTTGAACTAATAATGCATAGAAATATTAGTACGGACTATGCCTATTTTTGTTGCGATTCTTGGGTGATTTCATAACCAATGAACTTGAGATCCAAGCTCGGTTAATCTCAGAAGAATCATCTGACAACCAGCAACATAAACGGCCATCTTCACCGCCTGTCCATCCAAACAGGCCATGACTTTGCGCATGCAATACACTTCTTACAACCCCCTTATGGCCACCCGTTAGAATTGCCTTTGCCAATCCTATTGCTTTCTCTCCCCTATAATTGACTGGGAAATAACCCAGGACACCATCATTGGTGCCACCAATTACCCATAAACATTCACCTTCTCCTGGATTGTGACAATCAACGAAATAATCAACCTGCCACGGACAAAAGGACTGTCAACTTGTGCTTCATAATAACAGATTCATACCCAAAAATGCAACTGACAACAACAAGAAAGCTTCCGACTTTAATGTAAGATGTACTGGCTGTACTCTTTCTCCAGTTGATGTACAGAACTTGAAGAATATTAGACAAAATCTTGAACTCGAGACGTTGAGAAACATGTTTGTCTATTTGTACTTGAAATAAATATGTTCTCCAGAGATTTTAAAGGTCAAATAATACTAAATGAAAAACAGAGTTCCCAACTGTTAATATTGTCTAGCTGTATAGGGTTATTTCAGCAATAGCTCACATACATACGATTGGAACCATATTAGTATTTGCAGAGGCTAAGTACTACGTCATGCTACCAGAGCCAGGGGGGAGATTGAAGCCTACAAACTATAATGCAAAAATATGCCCCTATGTAGATAACAAAACCTATCCTCCTAATACAACGTATGATGGCCCCCACAGATACAGCAAACTGTAAAATTTGCAAACGAAGGCAAGGAACGTATGGAGTTTATCATTGTAGATTTTACAGGAGAAATCATACATGGTTTAGTGCCCAACTCTCTGAGGCTAAAGAACGGGCTTCTTCTAAGTTAGACTCATTTATTGAGTTCTTCCAATCCCAAATGCTGGAAAGGAAGAGAAAAAGAAGTTAATATCAATTGAGCATCTCAAACAAAAGGCTATCACGTAGTGCAACATGCGTGCATAAAATTTGCTAGTGTGAAGTGCAACTAGGCAAAATTCCTATATTGTAAATATTCAGTCTAGACCAGACTAGGATTTGTTAACATTTCATATAGGAACATAAAAGAATATAAGAGCCTTGTTGAGAATAGCCAGAAAAAATTAATTTTACCTTAAACTTTCAATGTGTGTCAAACACCAGAGCTTTTGGTAATTCTCTCCAAAAAATCCAACTTTTCCAATTGAAGTTCCCACATTAATCACCTACAGCAATTTGGAAGTGCTATCACAAGAGTTCCTGATTAAATGTGTTCCATGCATGCGCAGAAACTAATATAGAAAACCTTGCTCGTTCAAAGTTTAAGGATAAAGTTAAATACTGCACCAACAAATCACTTCATGCCTAGAAAGAAATCAAAGGGAGATAGCTTTTTCCAGCCACTGAAAACATACCAATCATCTGCTTAAGAACAAAAAGATTTTTTTAAAATCTATGGCATACGCAAACATGGAACTGAATGAGAAATACAAGCTTCAACTTACTGACTCCAGATGATCATCATCATTGATATCCCCACTAGTGTTAAATATACACATCAAGCCATCGACGGAAGCAGAAACTAGCTTGTTTTGATAGCCAGGTACAAAATGAACCTATCAACAAAAATAAGAAAGTATGATGAGGTTCTAAATCAGGTAATCGATGTTGCTATTGACATTCTAAACAGAAGCAGTAGCATCCCAGAGCACAACTTGGGAATAATTTGTATTCAGTAAGACAATGGCTCAATTACGGTGTTCCTAATGCACGTAACCTAACAATCCGGTGGGGACAGACATAAGAACATACTTTACCTTGTCGCATCTCTGAATTCATATTAAGTGTGCCATGTCGACTATCACCATGTCAAATTCTATGCACACAAGTCAAAGAATGATATCGGCTTTCATTTTTTATTCTTCTCCAGGATAGTATGATACTTGTGAGTTTCATTTATATCTATCTTCTTTGATCTAAAAGTGTTATCACATGGATGAGAGATCTCAAAATTACATGTTTGCAGTAGAGCATCTAGCCCAGTCGGATATGGCTAAAGGTAGACAGTTGGATCCTTCATCAGGAAATGTTAAGTTGGAACATTGAGCATAATACAATCTATCGACAATTACTGAGAAATTGGGACTTTCAGCAGGAACTCCTGCATCCGTAACAGATATTCTCAACATAACAACTAACAGCGCAAATCAATTCATAAGATTGAAAAAGTATGCTAACACCTCCCAGCTGTACACTTGATCATGGGAAAAAAAAGGATAAAATTTCAACGAGTATCTGAACCTGAGTGACATCATCCACGTGAGATTCTTCCAAACAGGCCACTTGCTTCCTGTTTCTCCAATCCCAGAACAGTATCTAACATAAACCGAGGAGCAAATCAAAAGAAACGTTGCAAGACAATAGAATAAACAAGAAACAAGAGCACATTGCATCTCTGGTATCCAATCTTGATTAAAGATATCACTAATATATCCACAAAGAAGTAGATACATAAAGTTTGAGAATGAAATCAATTATATATCAAACCTGCGATTGACACCCTGCGGCAAGGAGATTGTCGCTAGATCCACCAAAGGAAAAGCTAAAGATCTCTCGAGAACCAGCATGCATGCGTGAAACCTGAAGTATACAAGGACATTTCAAATTCACCAATCCAGACCACTATACAACCACAAATTCAGGTGCATATAAAAATAAAGAGAGAGAGAGAGAGAGAGAAACGACCTCCTGGAAAGTTCTAGTGTCCCAAGCTCTAATAGTACCATCGGAGGAGCAAGAATGCAAAACATGAGGCGTCGCCAAATTGGAAAAAGAGATATGGTTGACAGTATTAGAGTGACCTCTACATTCTCCTTGATACTGACCTGTCGCCGGAGAGTAGAGCTTGACAGCGTTCGTCGACAGAGAAACAGCCATTGAAGTCCAGTCATCCCTTCAACCAATTAAAAATCTAACACTCGTCATACTCGATACCTCGCTAACTAATCGTCCAAAAAGTATCTTTCTTGGTTAATATTTACTAAATATGATAAGACAAAGAGAAGCAAGTGATGTTTATTTACTTGGCGGTGATTTGGAAGACGTAGTCGTCTCCGAAGTTCGTTTGGATGGTGTTTCTGAGTCCGAATCGCTTTTTGGGATTCGGGTTTGGATCAAGATGTTTTTCCTCCCCCTCCCCCTCCACCTCCACCTCCATCTCCGTTGTTGTATCGTCCATGTTTCTGTTTGTTGGCTGTTTGGGAAAGTCAGGGTTTTAGGGCTTTTATCCTCTCTGGTGAAGGTCGCGCAAAAACGTATTGACCAAACGTTAATAATTTTTGCCTTTTCATCCGTATGTCTTCAGTTCGACTGATCAATTGACGTACACATGAACATAATTCTTATGGGTTATTTTCATTTCTTTTTTTAAAATTAATTTATTTAATTGAGATTTCTAATAAAATTTAAAAATAAAATAAAATAATTTTATTTAATTGAGATTTCTAATAAAATTTGTATGCTAAATTATACTAAATCATTTCAAGTTTTATTCTTCAAATAATTTATTTATTTTATTATTAAAAATAAAAATATAATTATTATACTATAATGACATTTAGTGTAACTTGTAATTATATCATAATTACCTTTCAAACTTGTCGTTTAAGAGAAGGGAGACTGATCCTCTGTCCCAACAATCCAGTACTAACCCTGTCCCATTGCATCTTAGCCTTCTATTTATGTGAGTCTCACATAAATAGAAGGTTAAGATGCAATGGGACAGGGTTGGTATTGGATTGTTGGGACAGAGGATTTGAGGGCTAAGAGAAGAGCAGAAAAGATTTGGACTTCCTGATAGGCACGAACTCAATCTATCAACTTTCCCCAATGTGGCTTCTCAACTTGGCATCTTCCTAATACCACCCTTTTTTTCTGCATAGACGGAAAATTAACATACAATTTACGTAACAAGTCACAGGAGGCTAATCCCAGTTATATCCTCTAGGAGGATTGAAAGGCACCCTGAGGGGGCATTTACAAAAGTGGTAATCCCTATATGAAAATTAACAACAAAATTAGCTAACTAGTTGGCGTTCCTATTGCTTTCCTTGTATCTGTGATGGGGAAGAACTATCCAGTTATGATTGAGTAGTTCGTTGATGCCAAAGATGAGAGGATTGGACGACTTAGTATGGCTAGCTGAATCAGAAATAAAGCGCAGTGCCACTTGGGAGTTTAGTTCTAAGACCACCCGGCAATATCCTAGATTTCAAGCCATATTCAGGCCAGAAAAAACACCTCACAGTTCTGCGGTTAAGGAAGAGCACCAACCAAGATTTTGAACAAAGTCTCCAAGCCAAGCACCAGTGCTATCGCGGAGAAGTCCGCCTGCGGAGACCAAGTAGCGATTTGTTTTGCTCGCCCCGTTCGTGTTTAGTTTCACCCATTCTGGGGCTGGTTTACACCAGCCAATGAGCTACTCTTGTCTAGGTCGGTATCCTAGAACGACTCTACCTTGTCAGACTGAAGCTGTGTGTATCTTATGGATATATTCTAGAATGCAGTGAACATGAGAAGTCGGTCAAGAGAATTGTGAGTCAAAAATTGCTCGATTTCGCCAAGATCACAAGAACCAACAAACAGTCCCAAAAATGAGGGACCAATCGAGGCCACAAATCTGTCTATGTCACTGGAGATTCGTGGGTAGCCAATCATAATCTCTAAGGGTGAAAAAGTCTGGAGGTATGGCGTGCAAAGGGAAGGCTAGCCACAGGCTTTGCGCTCGGGGCAATCTCGCATTATATGCAAAGAGGATTCTTCGGCCTGACAGTGAATACATTCCGTAGTCGTAATTAACCGTCTACACATCCGTTGTTGATTGGATAGTAATCTGTCTTGAGTGAGGAGTCAAAGGAAGGATTGAATACGTTGAAGGCTGGCCCAGCACCAAATTAGTTGCCAATAGTCACTAGTGTCTTAGGAGTCATGATCCATAAGCATAGAGCACGCTAAAATAGTAGTGAACTTTCCAGTACCCCACCTTCCCCAGATCAGCTTGTCAGTTCTGGATTGAGGTTAAGACGGTAGAATACTTACAATAAGCATGCAAATAGAGTGAGGAAGTAAGTACTGGAACTCATTCCATAACCAGTTACCTGAACTGTCTACATAATGTTGTACACGACAGGATAACGCTGAGGTGGAAATAGGGCCAAGGGCATGTGAAAGTAGAGGGCCTAAGTCCTCCACCCAGGGATCTAGCCAGAATCGGGCCTTATTCCCATCACAGATCACCCATTTCATGCCTCGAATGACGTGGGCCATATAGCTTTTATGCTCCTCCAGATCATGGACCCGCTGATCGTCTCGAGGGACATTGGCGGATTGTTGATATTCAACTTGTATTTAGTGGTCAAGATTTTTACCTATAACGGGTTTGGTTCTGAAATCAGGGCCCACCCCAGTTTGATTAATAACACATCATTAGTTTCGTGAATTTTACAGATGCCCAGACCACCCAGTTCTTTTGGTTGACAAACTTTGTCCCATTGTACTAGGTGAAGCTTTCTAGAACCTGGAGAAGAACCCAACAAGAAGTTACACATAATTTTTTCCAAGTCATCACAAAGGCACCGAGGGAGGCGAATTGTCTGCATAGTATAGGTGGGGAGAATGGAGAGAACTGATTGAATCAGTGTGGTACATCCCGCGAAGGATAACAGATTTTCAGTCCATCCCAAGAGGCATTGTTGGACTTTATCAAGGATATATTGGTGAGTGCGGTTGTGAACGCGTTCGTGTAGCAAAGGAACTCCAAGATAGCGTCCTAAGTCCGTAGTCAGCTTAAAACCCAATTCGAGGCTCAACTGGCGTGCCGTGGATTGGTGAACATTTTTGGAGTAGTAGCATCAAGATTTGTCGTGACTAACCTACAACATCCCATTATCATAGGGTACATACCCAAACATTCAGAAACATTCAAGTACATATCTTATGATAATGGCATGGTAGAGCAAAACAGATCCAACTTACACATGACATCATCTAACATAATCAGAAGTAACCAAATTTTAAAACCATTCATTGCATTCATTCATATCTATTTACACTGTCTTCATTAGACGAATATATACAAAACCTCACATAGGTTCTAACAAAATCTACAAAATAAAAGCTATAACTCTTTGACGTCAGTTGACAGACCTCTGAGCCATAACTTAGTCCAAAACATTCTTCCAATCCAAAATAAACACTAAGTCTCCTGTCTTGTTCCTGAAAAATCAAGTTGCAATTTTATGAGTTTTGCGAACTCAATGAGTGAACCATTATTGATGATTTCACTGAATTACACACATATACCACATATTTCGCATATATTCATTCAAATCATATATACACTCCAGATATTTGCACAACATGGTATAGCATATAATCTCACAATCCACATAGTCAAGTATAACAAATAGATCATAACAATTTATCATTCGTTTCAGCTTTGTAGATCATTACAAGAAATTCAATCTTATAATGTTATATGCATGAGACTCAACATTCTTTCTTATTGTTGTGACCGAGTGCCTATCACAAACTTATACAAATACCGACCCATAAGACTCAATCAAACAGAATCACGAAGCATAGCTCTATGCGTAAAATCAGAAATCATAAAGCAAAGCTCTACGTGGAAGCGCTTCATATTGGCAACTCAAGTCATAACATCTTTATCTAAGCATGCATTTTATGAAATTCAACAATTTCAGAAAATCTCATATATCACAATCTTATACAAATGCTTAGGCAAGATTTCACAGTCATCGGACCTAAGTCCGACATTCAACTTTCGTTAAGTATCAAATGTCAAAATTCATATCAAATCAAAACACTCCCAATAGATGCCCAACTATTAAACTCCTCGGACCTCAGGTTCAGAATCTAGAAACAACTTAAAAATAGTTCAATAATATTGGAAGTGTAATAAATTAAATTTAATTCTGATCAAATCAATTCTAGGAAATCATTTAGGTTGACTCACAGTATGCTCCAAGAATCTATTGCTTGGATGGTCACGCAATGTCTGACTAGCGTCCGACGTGCTCTTCTATAACATACACAACAAATTCACAAATATCACATTTTGCACAATTGAAACATATTCCTTTATGCACATGTACTTAAAGTAAATAAAATATGCACAATGTATTGTTCAATGACAATTGTAGGTATCTTATTGTAATTTTCATCATCAAATCGATCAGATGTCAAAACCCTCATTAATAACGTTTGGTACTTATAATTTAGGCCAAGATATAACAATGTAAATCAATTACATAACTTAATTGACCACTTCAAATTTTCTATCCATAAGATTTCGGGTCAATTTTGCATACTTAATCTGATAGGATAAAAGACAAAAGTATGCTACATTTTATTTTGGAAAGTTGTTCTAAAGTGTCTTAAGATTCTAATGACTCCAAGATAATCCAATTTGTTTCAGTATTCAATGAGTTATGCCCAAAATACCACAGACTGCACACATTTGAACTTTTGGCTAGAACATGATCATTCCCTCTAATTGTACAACTCATTTCTTTCAGCTCAGATATCCAAAATTTACAAACTTTATACCAATTTAAAGATAAGATAATAAGATACAATTTTGGTGAAGACACCTTAGCCTAATTCTGCCCACATCAATACAATTTAATCAAAAACCACTGGACATGATTTCTGTCCCTGGTGGAGCTACAACCTAAGCAAAAACTCAGTTTCATGCCAATTTTGAAAATCATAGCGACATAATTAAAATTTTAATTTTTCACAAAAGTTGTAGAAATATGTCTCTCGTTTACTATGAATCAAAAATCCACTAATTCAGAAATCTACAGCTCAAGTTATAATTAGAAAACTGAATCATGATCAAGGAAATTTTCCAATTCATAACATTCCAGCAGACTTCCACACTTTCATCCTATCAATCACTGTCAAATCAATTCAGATAACTCTAAATTTTTATGGAGAGAAATAAAAATATCTTAGGAATCCATTGAGACAAGTTTCAAGTTATTTGGAGTTCGGATGAGAAAGTTATAGGCAAAAGACTGAGGGTTATTCAATGAAAAACTCTAGTTTTTAATTACATTTCAACCAGTAACATCAAACACGCAATTCATCATCTTCTTCCTCCTTTCTCCACTGCAATTTTATGAACAGTAACAATTCTTAACAGAACATGTGTCATGCTTTTTCACTTCCATTTACCTTCAACTCACTCTCAACCAGCTCATAGTTCAAGATCAAATTTAAACATCTAAAAATCGATACATACTCATATTTCAACATTTTCAACTTTCTCTCACTACTGATTTTTTTTTCATGAACAATTTTTTTCGACAGAATCCATAACCTCCTTTTTCCACATATATCTAAAGTTAACTTTGTAAACCTTCATCCAATCTCAGCTCATCTCAGCACAATCAATGCAAAAATTCAGGATTTAAACATAAACATGAGAATCGATATCCTTTACATTCACTCCTCTTTTTCTGCATTTTTCTCCATGTTTTGGTACTTATTCACTCTCACCATTGAATTTTTTTCTTTCATTTCACTCATGCATGAACCCAAGTACAGAACATTACAACACCAACAAATGTTATTCACAAACAAAAACTTACTTGATGCAGAAAAATTTCAACCCAAAAATCTAGATTTTCTAACCCTCTCTAGCAACCAACATCAACGCACATTTATAGTCTTCAACTAGTTCTTTAGCAGTTGAGAGTTATACGAAAAACAACAACATGCATAGAAGGAGTTTCGATGATGGGTAAGCAGAATAAGGAAGGAGTTTTCATATGGGTGTTTTTGGTGAAGCAATGAGAGAATGAGGGGGAAGCCACCTAACTACATGAATTAACACATCAATGACACATGACACCCATGCATGTGGGCCATGTGTCACCTTCTCATTTGTCCCCTTTTTTCTTTTTTTTAAACCCCCAAATTTTCAAAAATTCAAAAAATTCACCAAAAATATGAAATAATCAAATTATACCTCAACTAAATTTTCAGGTCAAATAATTCACAATTCTTACTTATAAATCAAATTTACCCGGAAATATCAATGAATGCATGTACAATCACATGAATGTGCAAAATAAATGTGTATGTCACAATTATTTTATGCATGACATGCTTTTTTCTAATTTCACAATACTTTCTCATAAATTACTATTCTAGCCTTAACATGGGTATCGGGATGTTACAAACCCTTTACCCTGAAGCTTTGCAAAAAGAAGATAAGATTTCTCTAATGAGCTTGATCGATAGTGGCTTCTGCGAATAAAATGAGGTCATCAGCAAAAAATAGGTGAGACACAGGGGGACCGCTTTTGTTTAGTCGAATAGGCTGCCATCGGCATTGGGCCACCGATTGATTGATAAGATAGCCCAGACGTTCCATGCATAGAACGAAAAGATAAGGTGATAAAGGATCCCCTTGTCGAATACCTCTGGAAGGAAAGAATGTCTCGCTGAGTTCCCCTCCATAATTAACTTGCATGGAAACTGAAGAGACACACTTCATGATGAGAGATATTAAAGAGCTTGACAGCCCAATATCGAGAAGAGTATCCTTGATGAAGTCCCAAAAGAGTCGATCATATGCTTTTTCAAGGTCAACCTTAATGGCCAAAAACCCCTTTTTCCCAAATTTCCTTCGCATCGTATGAATAATTTCTTGGGCGATTATGATATTGTCTATAATTAATCTACCTGGGACAAAACTTCAATGATTCGGGGCAACCATGCCTTCAAGAAATGGTTTTAACCTGTTAATGATGATCTTTATGAGGGCTTTGTAAATTACTGAGCACAAGGCAATAGGTCGAAATTGCGTGATCGACTTAAGGGAGGGTTGCTTAGGTATTAGGACCAGGATGGTGTGATTCAGTTTGGCCTCCTAAACGACATGCCTATAGGTTTGTTGGATGAATCGGACCAGGGAGGGCCCTAAGTTGTCCCATTAGGATTGGAAGAATAATGTCGTAAACCCGTCAAATCTTGAGGTCTTGTTGGGAGCCATGACGAAGAAGGTTGTCTTGATCTCTTCGGGTAGAATAGGGCTTTCCAGTTCAAGAGTAGCTCTAGAAGGGAGGGGGGAAAACCTCCTTTGAGGGACAAGTGTATGGGAGATGAAGGCTCGGGTGTATAAAGTTTTTTTAAGAAGCTCTTGGCTAGAGTTCGTATGTCCACGAAATCGGAACACGGAACCCTGGATTCATCAGTTAAAGAGGCAATGTTTAGCTTCCGTCGTTTAACAGTAGTGATGGCGTGATAATATATGGAATTCTTATCTCCTTGACTGAGCCACTGACATCTAGATTGTTGGTGTCAGTAGAGTTCCTCCTATAAGAGGACATGTTCCAGCTTATTACGAAGGTAAGTTTCCAGCTCACGCAGGGAATCAAAGTTCTGGGTGTCCAGATATTTTTGGATACTCGTGAGCCGAGCCAAGAGTCGCTTTTTGCAAAGAAAAATGTTACCAAAGGTCGAGTAATTCCAACGTTGTAAATTCTCTCCCAGGTGCTGGACTGCCCCACAAAAAGTAGGCAGATGAGGATGCCAGTGTTCTTCCACAATTTGAGGGAAGCAGTCGTGAGTCAACCAAGTGGATTGAAAACGAAAAGGTCGAGCCAAGGTAGACTGTTGATGAGTTTAACGGAACGTCATTAGAAGGGGGCGATGATCCGATTTAAGGAAAGGCAATTGAGCTACTGTCGTGTAAGGGAACGAGGTGGTCCAATAATTAGAACAAAAAACACAATCTAAGCGTGCGAGGTGTTGGTCGCGACGCCATGTGAATCGGGGTCCAATAAAGCTGGAGTCCTGTAGATGGCAACACTAAACACAATCACGAAATTGAGGATTTATGACCTGATGGTGGCGTGCTCCTCCTCGTTTATCGACCCGTTCAAGCTTGGCATTGAAGTCTCCCCCCAACGAGCCAAGGAAGAGTCGTGACTCTGGCAATATTACGAAGGTGTTTCCAAAGAAAGTGCTAAAGGGAGTAAGTAGGGCTCGCATAGATGACTGTGAAATTAAACGAGATATGCAGCCATTCAATTTTGACATGAAGGAATTGACCACGGGCGAGAAGAATTTGAACTGTAATGTCGGATTTTCATAAGAGCCAAATACCGTCGAAAAAATCGTGAGTTTCCACCAGGAAGGAATTTGGGAATTGTAAAGATTGGATCACCTTTTGCACCGTTTCGTCACTAATTCTCGTCTCACTAGCACTATGAGCATGGGATTATGGATCCGGATGAAATTCTTAAAAATGGGCCAAAATTTCTTACCTCCAACCCTTTGATAATTCCAAATGAAAATGGGCATAATAATAGATAGAGCTAAAGGGGTCGAAGCTTAGTCTTGAGTGGATTCAACCATTTCAACCTGCTTAGCATCCATTGTTATCGGAGGGTAGTGCTGATGGGCCTCCATCGGAGATTCAACGATGTCCATGGCATCATTGGCCAAATTAATGGCTTGTGCCGGGTCCGGTAGTTTGGAGGGAGGTGGTAGATGGTGGGTGAAAGTCAAAGTGGAATTTGTGGCGTTGGTATTTAAATCTTCCTCCATGTTATTAACGACTTCTTTATCATGCATGGCTGTGATAAAGGTAGGGTCCTGAATAATCAGGTCAGAGTGTGTAAGAATGAGAATAGCGGTATGTTGGCTTTTTGGATTGGGTTGGGTGGGTGGCTTTGGCTGTGGATTAGGGGAGGGGGTCTACCGGGTTCGAAGGGCTGGAGTGGCCTGGGAGGATTGGTCTTGGTGGGTGGAGGGTCAGGCTTGGGAGAGAGGCTCCGCAGGCTCGCTGGATGAAGCCCCTTGTGGGCGAGAAGCCCGACTTGAGGCTTGGGATTTAAGGACGGTCGAGGAGTTCTCCCAAAGGTTCGAGGAAGAGGCTGTTCGTGTTGGCTCGCGTGGAAGGACAAAGGCGCTAGCTGAGAGCTGAAGGGGAGGGCTGGGTTGGCTAAGAGTTGGAACCTAGAGCCCCGAGAAGTGTCTACAGAGGTGAGTTTTTTGCTGTCGTGTCTTGTAACTATTGGAGAGGTGGATGGACGGTGACTCCTACGTTGGAGTTGGAACTAAGGGTCGTACAACCCCTATGGAGTGTCCGTAAGGGAGAGTGATTTTCCAAAGGGAGATCCGGTGAGGTGTCTGCCGAGTTAGGAACGGAGTTCGAGGGAGGAGGATTAGGTCGGAAGGGGCAACCAGTGGTACTATGCTTGATGTGCCCACAAGAGAAACAAATTTATGGGAGACTTTCGTAGGCGACTTTGATCCTCTCTCCGTCTAGTTCGACAATGGATCGAAGAGGCTGGCTAATATCAACGTCTCCCACCACTCGAGCAAATCTGCCCCTCTGGCATTGCTGTGTGTTGGTATCGATCTTGACGGTGCGTCTTACGAGATTGCCCAATGCGGTGAGAATGAAGGGGTGGTAGCGCGCCACCAAAAGCTCGGGAAATCGCACCTAGGCGATTACATGAGAGACTTGGCCAGATGAAGGGCGGAAAGAGGGATTCCACGGTTGTACAGAAAGCGCGTGTCCGAGGAGTACCCACAGACCTTGTGTGAGGGCGTAAACATAATCCTCAGCTTCCAGGAAGTTTATCATGAAGAAATCATTGTCTATGTCCACAATCTTCATCGGCCCGGTTAACTTCCAAAGAGAGGTGAGTCGGTTCTTTAACATTGTATAATCAATTCTGCATCCCACGAGTTTAACCACAATAGCTTGTTCCCACTGTTTGTTGAGTCTGCCTTTGAAGGAGTTTGAGAGTTCAATGTCGGGTCCGAAGTCACCAAGTACTATGCTAATATCTCCTTCTTCAATTTCCACTGGGTCTTCAAGAGGTCAGTCTATTTTGTATTGATCCTGATTCAAATGACCGGTGACTGTTGCTCGATAATTTAGGATAATAGGTTGTGGCGAGGGTAGTGTGGGAGAGGGATCTTCATCACATTCACGAATTAAAACTTTTTAGTGATCAGTACGAAGATCCACTTGTTCCTGATTATTTGTCTGCATTGTTCTTTCGCTCTTTAATTGAACTTTGAAAAAGTCTTCGTTCGTTCCTAGTACCACCTTTAGGTACATTTCTAGAGTTGGAATAAGAAGAGATGATCAGCAAATGTAACCAAGTCGTACGAGTTATGACGTACAGCTCCATGGAATAAAATTATAAACTATGTTAAGACTCATGACATTCATACACTTGTAGGTTTTGAAGTATAATTAGATAACTTCTGTCATCTTGATCAATTATTGAGGTCCAACTTTGTATCACTAATTCATAGCTTGATCTTTCCAAACTTAAACATCAATGATTTAAGCATGTAAATTTTAATTAAATTAATAATCAATTTTTATAAATACAACTAATTAATTTTTATTTAGATCTCTTTAATAAAAATACCAACTCAAACCTCCTAAAAATGTCGTAATTTCTTTTTTAATCCTATTTAAAATTTTTTAATTTTATTTAATTTTTATAATTAAATCTTTATCTGATTTCTAAAACTTGTCGCTTTACATCCCACGCAATCCTTAAATCCATACTCTCTTAACATGAGCTATACTCGTCCCGGATGGATCATAATGTTCACTCTTCAGACTCGCATTTGCATGTTAGGCAATCAACAAAAAAATAATCAGATACATAAGTTCACCCTTGATATAACAAAAGGGTTACTGCAAAACAATCAGCAACAGTGCTCTCCTAGATAGATCCTCTCCATGGCATCACCATCAAGAGTACAGCATTCTAACTTAAGCTAAGAAAGGGCATTTCAACAGTCTGTAAAGTAATCATTGTCCAACATTAAAGAGCGGGCAGGTTTTTACTCCTTTAGCCATCATTTGCTTGACGCTCCTTACTTTTTCTCTTCGGTATCTTCCTTAGCATCTTGCTCTTCAGTCTTGCTCAACTCCTGGTCTGCAGCTGTAGTATAACACATCAGACAGCATGATTGAGGTTTGCAGCAGCTAAGGAGTTGCTAAGTCTTAAAACAACAGATACGATAATTGTAAAACAAGAGAGAATTAAGTTCCTATGAGAATTGTACCTTCATCTTCACTGTCATCAAACTCCCCGGGATCATCACCCATACCTCCCATGTTACCAAAATTCTGCACAAGAAACATGACATTAAAAACAAAGGTATCACCCAATGAGTTAAAACCAATTTACTCATATGATAGTGCCCACCGAGAAATCCATCCCTCCCAGATCCAAGTCTCCAAGAGCTAAACAAACAAGAAAAGAACATCATAATACAATGGTAAGAGCATGGGTACTTATCAAGTTGAAAGTCTTTTTTGTGAAACAAGAAAAGTGAACAGAACAACGAGCATAAATACCCTGGTCGTCATCTTCATCCACCCATTTGTCCCAATCTACTTTAACGTAATGAGGTGCTTTGCCATCTCCTCGCAATAGCTTCTTCCACCAACCTTTCTCTGCCTTCTCCAAGATACAGAATATGTTCCTCACCCCAATGTTAATTTTGCTCTCCTGAATAGAACACGCAGACTCGATAAATTAACTAGCAAACATAAAATTTCTAATTAAAACAAAGAAGAATTAAAAGAAGATTCTTCGAATTAAAGACAAGTCAAGAAAACAGAATAAATCGTACATCCATCGTCAAACTGTGAGGCGGATATATTTACCCAAAAACTGAAAATTTGAGAGAATTATGCGACCGAGTACTCCAAGGCTAGAACCATTTGCAAGTACAACAAACAATAACAGAAATTGAGAGCATTCACTAATGAACATCTCAAAGTTCTAATCAAGTCACAGTAAATTCCAAGATATCCAGCAACTAGAGGAACATCCACTGACCTCCACATTGACCTTGTCATGGAGATCCAACTTCAATTCGTAATGGTTGCTAGCTGCTCCAGCATTCGCGGAGAAGGTGAACACTCCCTCTGGGTCAAGATTAACCTTCGCATTTTTAGAATCCGGCAACGACACTGTAATGAAAACTTTGTCCACCCTCTGAGCCCATTTGACCTCTGGATGACGACTGAACAACAAAATGTACAAACCACAATTCAGAAGTAGAAAACGAAGTTGTTAAATGTTCAATTACCCAACAAATATTCACGTGTTAATGTCACAACAGCAAAATAGGAATCATAAAACACAGTACCACACTTAATAAACAGATAAACCCTAACTACGCCAGGAACATCTACAACGGAGTCAATCATTAGAGAAATAGACCAAATAGTAAAAATAAATCACAGGAACGGATCTAACCACTAGTCGAACAGAATTAGGAAGACAAAAGGGCAGTGGCAAGACCGAAAATGAACGAAACCACAGGGGCAAAGATCGGAATAGAAATGACATCCACCCAGAGAGAGAGAGAGGGGGGAGAAATCTGAAACGGGTGGTGGCGCTTACCTCATCTTAATCTGAAAAGGGAAAGTGAGAAGATTGAAACCCTAAACAAGCAGAGGACAACAGTCTCGAAGCTTTAGAGGACGGCAGTAACTATCAAGTAACCCGTAATGTTTGTGATTTTGTGTACGCGAGAGATTTTATGTTTAGGGAAAGTAACGTCACTTCTAGAAATTTCTAAGTGGGTGTTTGGCTAATGGATTCCGTAATGTTTGTGATTTGGTGGGCGCGAAAGATTTTTTGTTTTGAGGAAGGGATAAAAATCCATTATACGACAAGTCGAGGGAAATACGTTCTCGACAAATCTTCTAAAAGGAGTACATGGCACGTGACAGATGGACGAGCAAAGAAAGTGGGTCTTAGCGCAAAATTCTTAGCGTAACTCGCTAACCAGTCTGTACAGTGGTTGTTCTCAAGGTAGATGTGACGATGGATCACCATTCAATTGCGTGTAAACAGTTCGTGAATCTCCTGAATTAGGGTATTATGAACCATGGACCAGCTGCTCGAGGAAGAAATAAGCTGTAAAGCCACTGTTGAATCTGTTTCTAATTCAATCCGTCGAAAACCGAGAGATTTTATGTTTAGGGAAAGCAACGTCACTTCTAGAAATTTCTAACTAGGTGGTTGGTTAATAGATTTGAGAAGGAGTTAACCCTAAAGTGCAGGTGAATTGGCAAGGTGCTCTCTTAGCTTAAGTGAGGTCGTAGGTTTGAATCGTCCTCATGTAACCAACCGTTTAAAACTTGGAGTCAGAGTTTTGCTTCCCGCAAGGGATCTATCCCGCTTGAGCGGGGATTAGTTTGAGTGTGGATGATTTAAATGTGTCTTCGTATAGTTTGGATCTTCCTATAATACCTCATGGGAAACCAAAAAAAAGATTTGAGAAGGTAAAGTTAGCAGTTAATTGTTGATTATTATTATAAAGCTAATAGCTTGATATCTTAGAGAATTCTCCATTCTCTAGCCTGCCTTAGGTGCGGCTCCTTAGATCATCAGATCAGGAATTGCCCAGCTACTATCGGAGCTCAGTCCACTGTTA
>JANIHY010000004.1:16353832-16365546 GCA_027479065.1 Erythroxylum brevipes | reverse complement strand
ATTACACTTAAACACTTATCACACACATCACAGCACATTTATTCACTTAAAAGCTGAGGAACCAACTAGGTTACTCAACTGAAACTCCCGAGCTACTGCCTGGAAGTACCAGCAATGTCCGCGGAATGGATCCCACATTATTAATATGGTGGTTCCCTTGTACTCAAAAGGTAGCTTTAACTTAACCAGTTTTTTAAGAAAATTGCGCAATTTTTTTACTTAATTAGCCTGTTTTTTCTTATATAAGTACAAGTCGGGTCAAAAAATTGAGCGGTTTATATTTATTTCGATTAAATCAGTGAATCTGATCCTATTTTAAAATCATTGAATGTTTTTTAATTGTTCGGGTTAGAAAATGCTTGTATTATATAAATGTTTTAATCATTAAAATAAGCTTTATATTTATATATTGAATTATTTAATTTTACGATCAGTTATTCTTATTAAATAGCTAGCTGAGCTGACTCGTTACCACAATTTTTAAGAAAATCGAGTGGATCCAGTGCACGAGACTAACAAAGTGAAGATTAGATATCGCTAACAGTTTACTTGAATGAAGTTGTTTTATTGTAAATATTTTTGTATATAATAATTAAGGTAATTGTGTTATATAGAATATTTTAGCATTTGAAAAACATCTTGTAACTATTAAATAGGCCAACAAGAATTGGCTCTGATTCTCGGTTATGAACAGTAACAAAAATATATGGGTCAATTGCTTTCTGGATGTAGGCTGCAATGAAAATTTGGGCTTAGAGGATAGCTGATTAATAACACAATTCGGCCTTGTAGAGACACACTATATATATTATCATTAGTTAATGTGATGAGTTAAATAATAAATTTTGCTTTAAAATAAGTTTTTAATTAAATTAAAATTGTTACTGTGATTAGTTCAATAATAATTAGAAACAAGTTTCCAATCAAATCAATTTTATAATTTACATTGATTATTTTAATAACAATTAAAAAGGAGTTTCTAATTAAAATGAATTAGTTATAATTATTAATTTGATTAGTTATTAATAATAATAAAAAAGCGGCTATTAAACATGCTCTGGAATTGAGATTTGCCTAATATGAGAATGTATAATGGTTAGTGATAATGTTTACGAGAGAGATTAAAGAAGGAAATTGATTATGACTTTATATCATGTCGATTTTCTGATTAAAATAACTAGATCAATTGCATCTCAAACTTCAAGGGCTTTATCATGTGAAGTTGATTTTATTATGCAAAGGGTGCATTATATTTAGGCAATGTTCGTATTAAGTGATGATTTTCTATTGAATTAAGTTATACTGAACTACATGTATTATGTTCATTTATGTACGTCAAGCTTGATAATTTCAATTTATTAGTATCTATTTTACATGAAGTTTACATGAGAATTCTATTTGGGTGCGATAACTGAATCAATTATCATATGAATAGTGATTGAGAATATACATGATCTTTTAATTTCATACACAATTGAAATATAATCATTCGCTCCATGTATGTATAACATTGACGTGCATGTAAACTATTTTTTTCTTCTTGTAGAAAATTAGCATTTCAATTATAACTACTGCATTAAAGAATATAATTATTGAACTCAACAAGGTTGAGAAATTAAATGACAATAATTATGAAACTTGGACTAGAGGAGCAAGAAGCTCTAAAACCATCAAATATAATCATGAACATTCTCGAGGAAAGTAATCCAGTCCAAGACAAAAGGTATTATGATGCTTATGGAATATAGAGAAAGAATAACTCATCAGCTTTTATTACGTTGCTGAGCAGCATGAATACTGACATAATGCGTAAGTTTAAAAGTATGAAACTACTAAGGAAAGGTGGTCCACTTTAGTTGCACATTATAGAGGTACCTCAATGATCAAAGTAAGGTTATTCACTATCAAGATTGACACATATAAGTAAGTTACCAGACAGCGGTTATAATAGTGAAATTTGTGATCTATTCACTACCTCAAAGTTAGGAGCACCTAAAGATACAGTTAACTCACAACATGAGTATCAAGTCGATAGAAGATGCTACAAGGCATCTTATACTAGAAGAAGAATGTCTTAAAGCCTATAAAATGTCATTTGAGACATATGTACTTGTTCTAACTCACATAAAGTTATTATCACGAAGCATAAGTATCATAGTAGGACTAAGTGGAAAAAGGATAAGAAAAACACCCACAATACTCATAAATTAAATAAAATTAAATGGAACCAATAAGGACAAGGAAAACCAAGCATGCCGAAACTAAATTTAATTATGGTAAAAAAAATAGTTGCAAATTCAGGGACAATCAAAATTTCGAGATATAAGTATTTGAAATCACTTTGATTACATAGATATTAAAATGTAATTGATTAACATTTTTTAATGTATGTTCATTCTTTATTTTGTCATGTCTATGTTGATATTATTTATTAAGTGATAAGTATTGTATAGTACTTAATTATGAAATATGTGTATTTTATATTACATATTTTAAGTATGAATCAAGGAGTATGTCAGATGGATAAAAAATTGATCCTCTCATACAAGCAATGGCCTCTAGTATTTTTTATTATTGGAGATGAGGTAAGTCTTAACCTTTTTTTTCAAGGTAATAATTGAGAGCAAGAACAATAAAACTTAAACTAGGAACACCAATTTTGATGATAAGTAAAAAAAAAAAAAGTTTGAAGTGATTAAATGGTCACCTTCTTATCTTAAATTACAGGGTGAGAGTTCAAAAAGATAAATTTAAAAGTAAATTTGTGAAATTGAATTAAACATTAGGTATATATTTAAACTATCATCTATATGATATTACATTAATAATAAACTCTCGAAATATGTGGGTTATACATGTCATTCGATAAATATAAGAAATTATAAAATTTTTAAGTAACTAAATTCATTTTGTGCGACTGATAAAGTAAAATATCAGCCTGTCCTATACCAAATAATGAGTTAGGAATAGATTAAGAACATGAATTTTCATATTTTTAAAAATAAGCGGTATGATTACGTAATATCACTAACCTTTGGTCAATATTCTACACCCTAAAAGATTTTAATTTCAGTCTTGATTGACATCAAGAAAAGAAGAAAGGCTAACGCTTAACATAATCACAATGATAAGGCTAACGCTTAACATAATTAACTAGATGCCATAACTACAGTGTCGATGACGCATTGTTTAATCTCGGGAGTGTGCAACCGTATCTGTCGTGTCAATCACTCCCTCTCGACCGACCTGGGGTCCAGTCTTAGGTTTGTGCAGGTCGATCTCTCCCATTATTGCTGCCAACAAGAATTTTAGATACCTTGTCTAGTGCTGCTACGTGATTTATTCAGTTTCAAGTTTTCCTTTTATTCTACAATAGAATTCTCAAGTAATTTTCGCAATCAATAAACAGCACTATTCGTTACTTCATTCTTTCTGCAACCATCAATGCTTGGACTCTTTAACAGTTGTTCCACAATCACTTCTTTTGGTTTAATCATAATATTTGAGAAAAGAAGCCAATTAAATAAGCAAAATATTCGTTTCTGATTTTGTATGTCAAACTTATGCATGAAATTATGGATTTGGATCAATACCGTACCGATATCAATACTTAATTTGATTTTGATGCGGTACTGTATTAGTATCATTTAATGCTGAATACCGTTTTGAATAATTTTTAAATATATAAAATAGTCCTTAAATTTTTTAAAAATTACAAAATAGTTCTTCATTATATTATACTGTATAATTTATAATTTTATATCAACTCTGTTTCCAAAAATCATAATAATAGAAATATAAAATAACAATAATTTATTTATTTTATTAACATTATATTTCACGTATAAATAATAATTACAATTGATATGAAAAATATCATTTAATCATCATACAAGTATAAAATTAAGAACAATATTGAGTATTTAAATTTTACAATTTTATCATATAATAAAGGGTTAATTACCAAAAAATTCAAACTTTCTTCAATTTTTCAATTATAATCTGAACTTTAAAAGTGACAATAAAATACTCAAATTTTTAAAATTTTTAATTCTAACCCAAATTTCAAAAAGTAGCAATAAAATACTCAAACTTTTAAATTTTTTTCAATTCTAACCTAATGTTAGTGTTTCCGTTAAGTTTGTTGGCATGATTTGTCACGTGCTTTAGAAACTTTAATTATTAATACACGTCAGTCAAAATTAATACAGCAAATGAAGATTAATGAAACAACGTCATTTAATCACATAAGTTTAAAAATTACTTATATCAGATTACGCAATTCCGACGATCTTACGCTTTGATTTCAATTTTTACTTTCATTTTCAGTTTGTTCTCTCGATGTCCTCACCTTTCGATTTTCATATTATACAACCCTGCCACCCTCATACTAAGAATATTAGGAGAACGAATTAAAAAGAATGAACTTGATAATATAGTATATTGTAATGCGAGAATAGTTTGGGACGTTAAAAAAAACAAAAACAAATGATTGAGGACATTGAGAGAACAACAAATAATTTTCGGCTATAATTAAAGAAAATTAAAAGTTAAGCATTTTATTATCATTTTTGAAATTTAGGCTAGAATTGAAAAGAATTGAAAGCTTGAAGATTTTATTGCCATTTTTAAAATTTTTGGTTATAATTAAAACATTGACGAAAATTTAGGCTTTTTAGGCAATTAACCTTATAATAAATAATAATTGCATCAAATAATAAACATCCATGACTCTCTAACAATATACAATTGTCAACAAGAGTTTATATCGAATAATCAACTAGAAGTAGAATCTGAAACAAAAATATTTACAATTATATTACATATGTATAATTTAATATATACATCAAATATAAGTAAAATTAAAAGAATAGTAGAAACAAAAACGTAAAATTAAATTAACCTCAATTCTTATTTGGTACAAATCCTCATCATTGTTAATTAAGTTTTTATAAATAAGTCCCTTACCTTTTTAAATTGTATGATATCGGTTAGTATTTGGCCATAAGTATTGACGATCGGTACCAAACAATAGGATTTTGAACTGTTTTTCAACCCATAACTGTGACTTGGATATTGTTGAACTTAATTCCAAGTTTCCACAATTACAGAAAATAATCCCAACAAAAAAAAACAGAAATTTCATCAATAACAAAGTTATTGTCACCATATAATTATCGTAATTTAATTAAAATTTAGTCACCCTAAAACACTATTTTTGCGTGTTACCAATTATATTATAAAAAGGTTAGGCTCATTGTATATACTTCAACTTATTTAAGTAGTAATATCAATAATTTTTACGTACATAGAACGTTTTAGAAATCTAAAAATAAATATGCAAATATTATATACTATTCAAACCATATCAATTGTCCCATTATTTTTAGATATTATTTCTGGTTCTACCGGATTTTGGCTGAACGGTGCGTTGCCGTTTGGATCCATGAGTTGACAACTTGTTGTGACGATTCCGACGTGAATATACCTGCAAAACAAGGAAGACACGTCGGGGGTTGTGTCCCGATTAGCCCCTCCGACGCTCAAGTAAGTTTTCTGGTGAAGGTGAGATCGATGAAATCAGAGAAAGCAACTAGGTTATGATTGCGTACCTCTGTTATGAGAGAATAATACCTTATATATGGTTTTCGGCTATGTTTTAGCTCTTTACGTATTTGCATGGGAGACGTCCTTCTGCTAATGGGCCATGAATATGTGGATCAGGCCCGAATTAAACGATGGGTATGAGACTGACCGATCGGCCTGTATGATTAGGCTCGAGCCCGATTTTGCCAACCCAACCAGTGTTCAATTTATGTTGACTATGAGGTTGAATATGTTGATATATTTTTGAAACAGAAAAAGACAAGATTTTCTAAAAAAATTTGGAGCACAATTGTTTAACAAGGAAAAGGCACAAATTAAAAAATATAAAAAGTGATCTGTGCACTGCATGAAACGCAGCATACGTAGTGTTAATGCAGCAACGTTGTGTTTATGCAACGTAAACACAACGTTGCAGTGTCCAGAAGAAGAGCACGAGTGTAAAAAGGAGTGTGATGTTTTAATTGTCCCATCATTTATGTATAGGAGCGACGCAGACATCAAAGAAGGTGGAGGCACAAGCATAGGCGTAAAAAGGAGAAAAAAATCGACAGTGTGGTGCAGAAATATGTAGGAGGGTTTTAAGAGCAAGGGATTCAACATTAATTTGTCATGTCATGGACAGTGTGGAGCAGGACTTCACAGCTACAAGGGCGGTGCAGACTGGGCGTGAAAACAAAACTAATTGATAGGCGCAAGCTGAGAAGGGAAAACAGGCGTGGACTTTAAACTCTCCAACATTTAATTTGTCCCATCCCAGCTACAATAGACATACGGAGAGTGTCGAAGGAATGAGAGATATTACTTGTGCTTGGAGCATGAAAATAGGTATGGAAGGCTTGTTTTCAAACGTCAGTTCAACATGAATATCGACGTCAAGTCACGATTAAACTATTTCTATCATTTTGAAGTTGTAATTTCTTTTCGGATTGTTGTGTTGTTGGCATTGATTTGGATGATTTTGAGATTGATGATCTTAATATATTATTTTGATCGTTTTATTTCGGACCTATTACTAAAACATTGATTGTAATTCGTAATCGTTACTTTTGATGTTTGTGAGTAGCATCTAAGGATCTTTAATCGTTAGAAGCAAGATAACTTAGGTTGGATAACCCAAACGTGTGAGGTTACTGCCTATATCGATTGTTTTTCAATTTATAATGTGATTGTCAAATTGAATCTAGAGATTGTATCCTAGGTTATTCAGTAGTTAGGTTTAATTAATGATCGTATCTTGATTAAATTCAACCTAAGAGAAAATTGAAATTTGTAGAGCGTTTTATTAATCTCAAATCAATAATCCGAAAAAAATTGTAAAGACTTTAGAATGAAGGAATATTAAACATTCGGTATAACATTCTGTAAAAAAATAAGTGAAACATTAAAAATATGGATTTAGTCATCGTAAATTAACATAAGTTAAACATAAAAACATAAGACAATTATGAACATAACATTTCAAACAATATAAACGATTTATTTACATTCAATCATCATGATCAAGATTCTAAAGATTATCATCATTAAGTACATTATCATTGGATTCTTCATCACTAAGATATTCGAGCAAAGTATCGTCATTATTATTTAAGTCATCCTGAGTATAGTCTTCATTTGTTTATAAGATAAGATGGGCTTGGATTTCATTGTTGAACTGTGTTGGGATCGAATTATCTCCTATGGAATGATGATATATCTGCATCTTCTACTAAAATGCTTCGTTATTGAACTCCAATCTAATTTCTTGATAGACTTCATCTGCATCCTCATCCGATTGACCAATATCCCTTTCACAAAAATCAAAGACATTCCTTTATTGAAACTTTTGAGCAACCTTCCAATTACTACCTAATACAGTATCGTTAACGTAGAAAACTGGTTTGACTTGACTTGTAAGGACAAAAGGATCATTATCATACCACGTCTTACTAAAATTTATACTAGTAATATGCCCGCTCACTTTCATGTCAGTTAGATCAAACCATTTGCATTTAAATATAACAACCTTTTTATCCTTGATGTAGTGCAACTCTATTATTTCACAGATGGCATTGTAGAAATCAATGATTTTGTCGTTATGACATCCTTTAATGACAACCCCACAATTTTGACTTCTACCTCGACTATCTCGATTTTGTATGTGAAATCTCACCTTATTAACAATGCAACCTGTGTCTTTCTTCCCATAAAAATAAGGCCCACATTCCAAACTATATAATGTTGTTATCGCTTCTTGCACATTATAGTTATATAACTGTATCATCTATACAACAAATTGAAAAAAAAATAAAAAGATGAGACATATTCTCATATTTTCATAATATGTAATCAATATGAAACTTATTCGATTTCTAAACTATGATACAAACTTCTACCTATGTCTTTCTTCAACATTAATAATCCCTTTACTACGAATTGTCCCTTTGTACTCTCTACTTAAAAGAGACAATGACAGTAAGATCTCATAGTGAATGAAGAAAATTGTGATATGATTTTTTGAATGAAAAGGAAAATACGTACTCCATGTATGTATCGACTTTCTCGCAATTATTTAAAATATACCAATGGACGATTTTGAATTCGCCTTTAGTTAACTCTACATATTTATCCACACTAAGTGGCCTAACTTTTTGGGAGAAAATAGAGAACCTACCGTTATCATGAAAATCAAAGTTATGTTCTGATCTATTAAATCTTGTCTCCACATCAACTAAGTAAACTGAACAAAAAATCAAACATTCATTTGCTATATAAGCCTCTACGATAAACCCTTCTGGCCGAGCTTTATTATATACATAATGCTTAAGAGAGCACAAAAACTTGAACATAATCAGTTATAAACTTATTAATTGTTACAAACAAAGAACATAGAAAAAATTTTATAAATTTAATATGAATTACCTTTCAATCAGAAACATCCATCAAAATTGAACTAGTCCACAAAGTTTTGCTTCATATGATAAGTGAATTACCAAATGAACCATAAAATCAAAAAATGATGGGGGAATAATAGTTCAAGCTTACATAGAATCAATGCTATGTGTTTTTCCATTTTATCAAGCTCTTCAATTATAAGTGTCTTGCAACATAATTGCTTAAAAAAATCTACCAATTGACCCAAAGTAACAAACACATCCTTCGGTAAACACCCACATATTCTAGCAGGAATTAATCGTTGCAAATGTACATGATAGTCATGACTTTTCAACCCTAACACTTTTCCCTCTTTAACATTCATACAACGACTTAAATTTGATGCATACCCATTAGGAAATTTGATTGATTGGAGTAACTGACAAAATGATTGTTTCTCACTTTTTGACATGTTGTAATAAGCAGGGGGAATAACATATGACCTATCATCTCTTCTTTTCAAATATAAGTCCTTTCTAATATTCATGTTTTTTAAGTCAAGTCTAGCCTTAATTATGTCTTTGGGTTTCCCATCAATTCCTATGACAGTCCCTAAAATAAACTCACAAATGTTTTTCTCAATATGCATGACATTAAGATTGTGCCTCGGGACTAATTCCTTCCTATATGGTAAATTCAAAAATATATTTTTTTGTCCAATTCAGTTCGACATCATTTCTCTTTTACTTTCTATTACTTGGGTGTTTGGCAGGTGTAATATTACCCAAATATGATTGTTGGTAAAAGATATCATCACTAGACAATTACATCAGAGCTTCACCCGATTCTACTTTGCCATTAAACACTTTACTTCTTCTCCATCTATGCCCATATTCCAAATAATGACGATGACTTATGTAACATATTTTACTTCGTATTCTCATTAAATATGTTTGATGGTTACACACAAGACAAGCTGGGAAATCATTTATAGTCCACAAAATAGCAGTATGCATTATAAATGTTTCGCCTTCAACAACATCAAAAGTTTGTAATCCAAATTCCTATAGATCATTTAAGTCATCAATTAATGGTTGCATGTATATATTGATGTCCTTATCGGGATTAGTAGGTCTTAGAATAAGCAATGACAACGACATAAAAGGCTCTTTCATACACTTCCATGGAGGTAAATTGTATAGGATTAGAATCACCGGCCACATGCTATATAAAGTACTCATATTACCGAAAGGATTAAATCCATATGAGGCAAATCCAAGTTGAACATTATGATTATCTTGTGCAAACCATGGAAACTTTCTATTAATTTCTTTCCATGCCATTGAGTCTACTGGATGACACATAATATTATCATAAATGCATTTCTCTTTATGCCACCTCATATCTATGGTTGCTTTTGTTGACATAATAAGTCTTTATAATCGTGGTTTAATAGGAAAGTATAAAAGCATTTTATTCGGTATATTTTTCCCTCTTCCATCGTCCACTTACCACCTTGATGTACCATAAATAGGACACTCCTGAAGATCTTTACTTTCTTTCCAAAAAAGAACACAGTCATACTTACAACCATGAATTGAAATGTATCCCAATCCAATGTCCTTAATAGTTTCTTTGCATCATAGTAAGAGTTTAGCAGCTTGTGTCCAATAGATAATGCCTCATGTAGTAAGTCAATTAACATGTCAAAGGACTTGTCACTCCATTTATTATAAACCTTCAAATGCAACAACTTCACAATAAATGATAGTTGTGAGAAATTAGCGCACCCCAGATATAATTGTTTTTGAGTAATTTTAAATAACTTCTTAAAATTATCTTCAGTAATACTACCAATTATGTTAGGCATTCCTGTTTCATTCATAGTGTCCGTATAATTCCAACAATTGTCTAACATCTCGTCAATCCCATCATCACCATCATCATTCACATCACAACCATCTACATTATTATTGTAACTATCATTATAAGATGTACTGCTACTTCTACTTCTACTACAACTTGCTTCGTTACGCTCACTATGATAAAGCCATGGAGTATAGAATTTATCTATGCCTCGGATCAACAAGTGAATATATACCACATCTTGACTTTGGAAGTCGACACTTAAGCAATCAATGCATGGACAATGAATACTACATTCATTACCCATTTGATCTTTTACAAATTGCATGAAAATTTTAACTCCTTCTATGTATTAAGCTGACCATTTTTTATAAGACATCCAACTCTTATCCATTTAGCTATACAATAAAAGAAGATAACTGAGTTATTACATGCATTTTTCATTCAATATTACGTCCAAAAACCTATATAATTAAGGTATGTGGCATTATTTACACTTGTAAATCAAGAAATGGAGTTCTCGCTTTCGTTCCTAGGCTCGTGAAATTTTTCACCGACAAGTCTCATTGGAGAAACATTACCACTTTTTAGCCTATATACCATCCTATGTTTGTACTATGTTGATTTGTTTCTTATGTTGATTTGTTTGTTTAACTTCTTCTACTACATAATGTCAGTTTATATGCACCAGTTATGTAAACAATATACAACAAAATGAAACGAAAATTGATATATAAAACAAATAATTAACAAGCTAATTACTAAGATGATTACTACTAATTCGCGTTAACAATAATGGTTACTACTAATTCTCATTAATAACATTTTCAATTTTTTGTCCAAATGATTTTGTAACTGGGTTGGACCAGTTACCTAAATCGATGGACAATCGCAAACCACTAAGAAGGAGGAACTTGAACTATTAATCCTACAACCACTTCAAATAGTTTCTAGTTCCATAAGAGTTTTTAGGTATATTCAACTAGTCTTAGTCGATTTCCAGAAAAATACAAAAGAATGGTTTTTTTTTTAATATACTTAAAGATACCAAACAAATCTTCAATTTTGGCTCCAATCAAGTAGAGGAAGACAACATCCGCAAAAAAAACCTATTCATAATCACTAACCAAATACAAAATTTCTTCTTATGGTACTATAAAAAAATATTTAAATCACAAAAAGGATGTTGAAGAATTTGATAAAATATTTTAAAAGTGAAGATATTTATCACATACCAAACAATTATTTTAACCTATAGTATATAATATACAAATCATTAATTATTTAACTATTGAAAACATGAATAAAAAATTTTAATACAAGTAGTTTTTATTCAATGATGTACTCATTTATCTTTCTAATTATAAATACATGAATAAATATTTTAA
>JANIHY010000004.1:16315970-16328402 GCA_027479065.1 Erythroxylum brevipes | reverse complement strand
TGCAAACTGAGAAATGTCTAACATGTTCCACACTTACGAGATTCACTTTTATCTGTTAATAAATTTGCAAGAGACAACCATTGTTATTTCAAATTTTACAGTGATGGCTTTGTTGTGAAGGATCAGGTAACTAAGGAAAGACTCTTTGAGGGACCTGCTGAAGATGGACTCTACAGGCTGTCTGGGATTGCTTTACCACAGAAAACTTATCACGCTATGACTGCTGCAAGGCGACATAGTATTGACTGGCACTCACGACTTGGGCATCCTCAACATTCTTCAGTGGTCTCCATCCTTCATCGTTTTAATTTACCAGGATCTTCTTTAATAAAGACTTCTCATCAGCAGTGTGAGGCTTGTTGTTTAGGGAAGCAAAGTAGGCTTTCTCTTTCTCTAACTAATAATGTCTCTAGTAAACCTCTTGAGTTGGTTCATTGTGATGTATGGGGACCAGCTCCGCAATTATCATTTTCTAGTCATCGCTATTTTCTTATTTTGGTTGATGACTTTAGTAAATTTTAATGGTTATATCCAATAAAACAGAAAAGTTGCGTTCTTTCTATTTTTGTTGACTGGTTGAAATTAGTCGAACATCAGTTTTCTACTAAAGTCATGAATATTCAATTTGACCGAGGACGTGAATTTAGACCTGTATCTCAATATTTAAAATCTTTGGGTATTCATCATAGAGTTGCTTGTCCACATACCCACGAATAGAACGGTGTTGTCGAAAGAAAAATCCGTCATTTAGTTGACACAGGGCTTACTTTACTAGCACATTCTGGGGTTCCTTTGCGTTTCTGGTCTTTTACTTTTAATACTGCTACTTATCTTGTTAACCGATTACCTACACAGACTTTGAATAATCTTAGTCCCCTTGAAACACTTTTTCATAAATCACCAGATTATTCTTTTCTACGTGTTTTTGGTTGCACCATATATCCTCTTCTTCGTCCCTACCATAATCATAAGTTTTCTTCGCATCACTGCCTGTGTCTTTCTTGGTTACTCTTCTTCTCATTTGGGTTATCACTGCTTTGATCCTGCAACAAATAAACTTTATGTTAGTCGACATGTTTTGTTTGATGAAGGGAGATTTCTTTATAAAGAGCAACAACATCAACGTTCTTCATTCTTGGGGTCTGTGTCTTCTTCTCATGAAGCCTATGCTCCTTGGCTAGCCATTACAACAGCGATCCCACAGCCTGTCGCATCCACTTCAGCAGTCCACGATCAGCCATCGTCCACTTCAGGTGCTTCTCATTCCTCGTCACCTCCATCTGTTGGTCCCAGCCGCGTGTCTTCTATTCTAGCACTTCATGATCAGCCTTCAAATCCTATTCCCGTCAGAACTCATCTTATGACACTTCATTTAAATCCTAAGAAGAAGGTTTTATACTCTTCTCATGTTAGCTCCTCTTCCCTTGCACCATCTTGTTTTAGTAAAGCTGTAAAGCAGAAAGAATGGCAGAAAGCCATGCATGATGAGATCTCAGCTTTGATCAAGCATGGTACTTGGATTTTGGTTCCCCATCCAACCTCTGCTAACATTGTAGGTTGCAAATGGGTATATCGTCTTAAGCACAATCCTGATGGCACGGTTGAACGACATAAAGCCCGATTAGTTGCACAGGGGTATAGTCAACGGGAAGGCATTGATTATGATGCTACCTTTAGTCCTGTGGTTAAGGCCACTACTGTTCGAATTTTGCTTTCTCTTGCTGTCTCAAAGGGCTGGTCAATTTCTCAACTTGACATTTCTAATGTATTTTTTAGTGGTTGTCTAGAGGAGGATGTTTATATGCGTCAGCCCCCTGGTTTTGTTGATTCTCGTTGCCCCAGTTTTGTGTGTATCTATATATGGTCTCAAACAGGCCTCCTCGTGCTTGGTACCATCGGCTCAACAATTTTCTATTATTTATTGGCTTTGTGGCTTCTCATGCGGACAGTTCTTTGTTTATTAAACATTCTGCCACCCATGTTCTGTATCTTTTGGTTTATGTTGAAGATATCGTCATCACTGGCAGTAACTTAGAGCTTATTCGTGCCTGCATTCAACAACTTTCTCAAGAATTCAAGCTTCGTGATCTTAGTAAATTACACTATTCTCTTGGTGTTGAGGTTCTCTACACTAAGTCTAGAATTATTTTATCCAAAAAAAAAAAATTTGCAAGACTTGTTACGCAAAACAAGGATGGATGGTGTTAAACCAATTAATAGTCCCATGGCTACTTCCACTCGCCTCTCTGTTTATGATGGTGAACCCTTTCCTGATCCACATATTTACAGGCAAACTGTTGGTGCTCTCCAATATGCTTGCATGACTCGTCTAGATATTGCTTATACTGTCAATAAGCTTTGTCAATTTCTTTCCTCTCCCACTACTCTTCATTGGTAGGCCTGTAAGCGTGTGCTTCATTATATTAAGGACACACTAGCTAAAGGATTACTCATCACTCCATCTTCCACTACTCATCTTTAAGCCTTTTGTGATGCCAATTGGGCAGGCACTAGAGATGATCGTCGTTCTACAGGCGGCTATGCTATTTATCTCGGTAATAATTTGATTGCTTAGTCTGCTTAAAAGCAGCCTACCGTTGCTCGTTCATCCACTGAGGCTGAATATCGGTCTGTTGCTAACACTACCGTCAAGCTTATTTGGTTACGATCTCTTTTGAAGGAATTGAGACAACCCATTCACAATCCTACTATGTTATGGTGTGATAATGTTGAAGCTTCTTACTTAGTTTCCAATCCTTGTTTCAAAGCCAGGACCAAGCATGTCGAGGTCGACTTCCATTTTGTTCGTGAGCAAGTTAGTTAGCGTCTTCTCACTGTTCAATATATTTCCTATGCTGATCAGGTTGCTGACATCTTCACCAAGCCATTATCCACCTCCAGATTTCTATCTCTTAGAGACAAGCTTCGAGTTGCTCCACGACCATCCTCTTCAGCTTGAGGCGGGGTGTTAGGAGAATCATTAGTTAGATATGATTTTCATTGATCATGTTTGTTATGATTTGATCATAATCAGATTAGCTAGATAAGATAAGATTTTTTAGTTATGATTTTACTGCTTGTATTATATATATCTGTACACATCTGCTGTATTTCATCATCTGGAAATATATACACGATTCAAACATTTCAACTTCTTTGCTGCTTTTGTATTGAACTTCGAAGTCATATCCCAAGAGTTTCGACAACTAAGATTGCTGGAATGGTGTGGACAGTCACTGTTCCAACAAATACTTAAAGATGCGATGATCAATCCTAACAATGAACCGACGAGGGGTTAAATAATGATGTCATTGTTTAATGGCCTTAATCATGGCCAGAAACTCCTTTTCATACGTTGACAGTCCTAGGTGCCTCTGCACCAATGCCTTGCACAAATAGGCGATGGGGTGCCCTTATTGCTGTAGTACGACCCCTATCCCCTGGCCGCATGCGTCAGCTTCAAAGACAAAGGGTTTGGAAAAATTCGGCAGAGCTAGCACTGGAGCTGTTATGATGGCCTTCTTCAAGGATTCGAATGCACTCTGTTCCTCCCTGTTCCAGCTCCAATTCACGACATTCTCCTTCGTCAACAACTCCGTCGACGGTTTGGTCATTACCCTATAGTTCTGGATAAATCTCCTATAGTAACCCGTGATGTCCAAGAATTTACGTAAATCCTTAGTGCATTGTGGTACCGACCATTCTTCAATCGTTCGGACCTTCCGAAGATCAGTCGCCACCCCTGATTTCGAGATGGTATATCCCAAGTAATCCACCTGACGAGCCCCGAAAACACACTTATTTCCTTTTAGAAATAGCTGATTATCTAACAAAGTTTGAAGCGCCACTGATAAATGCTCTACATGGGACGCCATCGATGGACTGTAAATCAGGATGTCGTGAAGAAGACTAGCATGAAGCGTCGAAGGTGAGGCTGGAACAATTCATTCATCAATAATTGAAACGTTGATGGGGCATTTGTCAGATCGAAGGGCATCACCAAAAATTCATAATGCCCTTCGTGCGTCTTGAACGTTGTCTTGGGGATGTCTTCGGTTTGCATTCGGATCTGGTGATAACCTGAACGCAGATCCTATTTCGAAAACTACTTGCCCCGTTTAATTCATCCAACAATTCCTTAATTAATGGAATCGAAAACTTGTCCTTAATCGTGAATCTGTTCAACTCCCGATAATCGACGCACATCCTCCAGGAATTATCTTTCTTCTTCACCAAGACCACCGGCGAGGCGTATGGCCCATAACTATGGCGGATAAATCCCTATTGCATTAGCTGTTTCTGTTGGGTCTATGGGTTGTAATTATAGGGCTTGGATCCCCCCACCCATGCAACCACAACCTTAATCAGTATTGTCCTCTCTGGCCTCAGGTGAGTTTCTGGTACTAGAACCCAAGACCTCAGGGTTTTGTTGCTATCTAGCAGCACGCCTCTCACATAACCATAGGGCCTTCTTCGTTTATTTCACCATCCTCCAGACTCCCCTCCTCTATAACCTCGGATTCCTAGTCTTTACTCGTCTCCTCCGACACCTAAAAAAATTGTAGTTGACGTTTCCTACATTTGTGCCCAATGATATACTTCTTACCACCTTCCGTTTGCCACCTGGGCGGTCGCAGCAAGCCTCGAAGGCGATCAGTGGCAAGGATTTCGATGAAAATAGGGTAAAAGGATTATGTTTTTGGTGTTATAAGAAGTATATCATTGGGTACAAATGTAGGAAACATCAACTACATTTTTTTGGGTATCGGAGGAGACGAGTAAAGACCAGGAATCCGAGGTTATGGAGGAGGGGAGTCCGGAGGATGGTGAAATAAACGAAGAAGGCCCTATGATTTCTATACAAGCTATGACTGGATTTTTGGGGGAGTCAGAGTTCAAACAAATGAGACTAATCGGAGTCCATCAACGTAGGCAAATTCATATATTAATTGACAATGGTAGCACCCACAATTTTGTGGATGTTGCGGTGATAAAAAAGGGATGTGTGAGCTTTAAGACATAGCGCCCATAACCATCACCATAGGAGGAGGCTTACAATTACAATGTAAGCTATGAGTGCACTACATGTGCGTGTATTGACAATGTCAAATTTAGTTACATTGTTGAGATTATTTAGGCAATAAATATGTTCTTTTGAATTTTAAATTTTTCCCTTGTAAAGTGGAGCCTATCCATATTGTACTCTGTATTTAACAGTTGTAAAAACTCATCAATATATGATTGCTTTTTCACTTCAAACCTTATCTTCTTACTTGGGCCAGGTCTTCGTCAGCTTCTGGTTAATAATGCTTCTTCTGTTGCGTTCTTAAGTTCGTAGGCTTTCTTTGTCTAGTTCAGTTCTCACCAAAAAAAAAATTTAGCATCTTCCATGACTAAACTATCGTATCAAACCCCAAGTTACTGTACTATAGTATCAAGGAAAGCAAATACTTGTCTGTTTACGGCCATCAAACATGCAGCTGTTTATGTCTCCCAGCACTGGTTTTTAAGATAGTTTATTACAACAATCTCTTAACTGATCTCACAAGAAACAAGACTTTTGAATCATTCTGTGCAGTTTCGATGTCTATCATAAGATCTGTCAGGTGATCAAGAAACAAACTTCTTAGCTAAATATATATTGATGACTAAGTGATCGCTTTTGCTTCACCAGATAAGTAAGAAAAGTGAAGGTGGCAGTTCTTTGTTGATACTTTACGGTTTCAACATTAAAGAATTGCTGCTTTCTAACATATTAAAATGGAAGATGATTAAGGGCACAAGTGTCCTCTTCAAGAATGATATTATTTAAAAATTGAAATAATTGTAATTTAAGTTTAAGATAACGTAAGCACACCCAAAACGTGTTTATATGAATCATATACAAAATAATTCGGAATAATTAACTAATACTTTATTAAGACATTTGCAAATCCAAGAGATGATAACTAAGAATTACAAGTATCACTTTATTTTCTAAAAATACAAAATACAAAAAAATCTCGATCAATAACATTCAGATTAAGAAAGTGAATATGATATTGTAATTTTCAATAATTAATAAAATAATATGATTGCATGTAAGCATATTTAAATGAATAATGCACAAAGATTATTGAAAATGATTAACTAAAAATTTGTCAAAATAATTATTGAGTTTGATAAATTAGTTAATTCATTTTGTGAAATGAAAAAATACAAAAGAAACTTAAAAGCCGTCTCCTTATGCATTCTAGTCAAGAAGGTGGCATGATATAGTCGATAAAGCAAACCCAGAAACTAGTGGTTTTCCTACTGGATGAACTAGATTTATACATAGGAAGAAGAGCAATAAAAAAGTTTATTTGCTAATGGGTACTTCATACCAGAAAGTGGGATGAGCAATGCATGCACTACAATGACTACAAGATCATGGTTACTCTTTGACGAGTCCAGGTTTTCTGTCAAATTTTATGGTATTTTATTGTATCTTATGAATTTCAGTCATTTATTTATGTAAATTTTGTATGGATCCCACATAAATAAATAGTTAAATACGGATCTCACATAAATAAATAGCTGAGATTCATGAGATAGAAGATATCATAAAATTGAATTGAAGATCTTGTCCCGACACTTCATATCTATTGCCTTTACATCAGAATCTTTTTCCAACATGTGTGCATTTTTGTCTTACAATTGTTTTACAATTTTCTTGTTAAAAGACAGCGACAGATGACGGCACAAAGACTTTGTTCCCCCATCTTCAGTACTGTGCAATGAAGTGATTGTAAGTCATGTTATTATCTCATATCCTGAAGAAGAAGAAGCCCTTGAAACCATTTCCTGATTCTGCAATAGCTCTTCAACGCCATTTATGTCGGGGAACCAACAGTAAAGTAGACCCTCCTCCATTATTGATAACTTTAAGAACTTGCATAATATCAATATCCTTCCTACCCGAACCAAGGAACTCCACAGTTTCCAGAACAAGATAGCAAATGGTAGACCAACCCCATTGCAACACACATGGCTTTCTTTTGTAGAGCATTGTTGTGCGGAAACACTAATAAATTTGGAGTGAAAAATAAATAGCAACACAAGAACACCAAAATTTTTATACTGATTCGGCAATACCTACGTCCAATTTGGAGATGACTAAGTATTTCACTATAACAATGAGAGCATATAATGGTATTTATCACTCAATTTTCAAGAGACCCAAAATAACCCAAACTTATAAAAAAGAGAAACAAAAAAGATATATAAAAGTTTTTTTTTCTCACTATTCTTCTCTCTCTTCTCTTCTGGAGATTTTTCTCTCTCACTAAACAACACTCTCTTCTCACACCTGAAACCTTAAGCTCTCCTTATGCTCTACTTCTCTTCCTTCATTTGCTTCTCTTTTATAGAGGTCTTCATGAGTGTGAAAGCTTCCAAGCTTTCATTAGGTGTGAAAGCCTCCAAGCTTTCATTGGGTGTAAAAGTCTTCATTGAACGTGAAAACTTCTAAGCCACCATTATTAAGTCACCATTTTTTATCACCGAAAGTAGCTGAGATTTTTAATTTTTCATTTGAGCCAATATTCAACAAACATAACATTAGCACAAAAAATCTAAAGCAACGTATATGTATGGGGACTGCCAAGTGGCGTTGTTGATAACCAAATCATGGAGTTCTAGCCACTTTTAGTGCAGGACAGATGGCTAACACATATGGCCCTTTTTGGCCATAACCTAGATCAACAAACATATGAGGGCAGACATTGTCAAACACTTCTTCCCATGTCCAACTCCTGATTAATGAATTGATAGCTCAAAATAATCATATTTGATTACCTTTGGATAGGCCTCTAATCATGATATTTGACACCAAATTTAGGATTTTGAATTTCTGTCCACCAGCGTGCCTGCTCCCATCACAAATTGGATTAAACGTCAGGTCCTAAATAGACAGAAAGATCAATTATTGTAATCTGTAGACATGTCACTATCTTCTTCAACCTTTAATAGCTAGCTAGCTAACTCCTGTGATAAGCAGATATGATATCACCATCTAGATGAAGGTTCCAGTTACTGGTTGACAAATTGAATTACCCCTAACCTCATTTGAATTCAATTAATTTAAGTTTGAGTTGAATAAATGGACTCATATTTAAGAATTAACTCAGTTCTCATATTCAAGAAATAGGCGTCCTAAACTTAATCCAACCTTGATTCCATATGCTTCCTTGCTCTTTTAATGGATCCTTATATTTCATTATTAACAACTGAAAGTTCTATATCGGTTAAAAAAATTTAGGGTAAATTATAAAAATGTTGAAATTTACTTAATTTTACGATAATAATTAAAATTATCAAAAATAATAATAAAATACTTAAAACTTTCATATCTAGCACAAATGTTAAAATAACCTGGCTTGCTCGACTTGGTTTGACTCAATCTAAAGTCAATAGTTTTGATTTAAGCTAGTTGAACTTGTTAAGATGGAACTTTTGTTTTTAAGTTTAGAGTTTCGGTTTGAGTTTAAGCTTGGATTGCACAATTAACCCGACTTGAACCCGAATATATATATATATATATATATATATTAATTTTATGTAACCTTAAATTATAGTCATTCATAAGCCTCCATTCCTTTGTTTCTTTATTACCTTGCACATAAATGGCATATGGCCTTGATAATCATGCCATTCCTCACTCTCATGTCTAAAGTTAGCTTTTCACAGCAAAGATCATATTTGCACAAGATTTTTTATTTTGTGAGAGAGAAGAGAGGGGCAGCAATTGTACATAATCTTTCCTTTTTAGTCACAAATGAGTGATCTTATTAGTTACTCAAAGGCTCGCCATCTACATTCAAATGTATCATCAAATTCAAATTAAATTTTATAATTCATGAAAATTACTTAATATTAAGTGTAGAACTAAAGAATATTAATTAATCCCTCAAACAAACACAAGAATTAAACACCTTATTGCATAGGCGGATAACGTAGCAGTGGAACGAGAGGAAAGGAGGAAACCCTAGTTGAGCCCAAATTTGCCCCAATTGAAGGAGCCCAATGGACACCTTTGAAAGGCATAGCCCAGTACCTGGCTTCTTGTTCCTCAAGTCGCCGGAAGAAGAAAACAGAAGATTGAAATCGTACGGTGAAGGGAAAAGAAAAAGAACGAAAATGGAGTTTGTACCAGAAGAAGGGAAGCGGCTTCATGAAGAGTCCTCTACATTAATTTTGGTACATTTTTCTTTTTCATTTTCACGGAAACTTTCCTGCCAACCAAACAGAAAGTGAGTTTCTTTTTTTTTTTCTACTTTTGCTATTAGCCTGCCTTGTCCATAGGAAACGTCGGACAGCTAGCGGTTGATCTACTGGTATCAACGACCAGAGCGGAGAGAATCGGTTACTTGGACGATCCGTACATTCTTCCCTGCGTCGGAAACGATGCCTATGGCCCGACCCCAACTGGCGAGCTCACTCTTCCTCTAGAAGGTACGAGAGATCAATCCCAGTTTTTGTTTTAGGTTTGTGGTGAGCTCGCAGTTTAGTTGATTAGTCAAATGTTTTTGTTTTTTTTTCCCAATTTTTTTGTAGCTTATGAATCGACGGCCAAGTCGCTAACTTTTGTCCAACAACGGTCTCCTGTTATTAAGGTAATGATTTGAAGTTAGTAGTTTCATATGATATTGCTACATTGAGAGTCTGGTTCTGTTCATGAGATATTGAGATATTATGTTGGCCAGTACACACACTAGTGCTTTAGTGGATCATGGAGGATGAAGTTTTCAATGCCTTTTTTATGTCTTTCATTTGTGTAGTTGTTGTTCACTTTAGAGGACTAGCTCATCAAGGGTCTGGAAATTTGTTTGCGCGTCTAACTTTCTTAAGAGTATGGGCTTATTCAGTTATGTTAACGAGTACTGGTTTCCTACTAATAGGGGAGGATGGTTGATTTTGCTAAGAACATAGCAGATTTTGCTGCTGCTAGTGGAAAAAAGCATGTCGTCGTGCTCTCTAGCTTAGACTTTGGAAGATGGCAAAATATTGACATGTCAAGGTATTTGGGGAATTACTTTAAATTTATCGTTTGATTATCAGCATTAAAAATTTGTAATTTTCCTGCATTGCCAGTTGGAGTTCCCCAATCTCACGGCAATTATGCTTTCCCCATCACCAGTTCAAATAATCACTTAATAATTTTGGAGTTGAGTTTTTCTTGGTTAGAAACTTCGCAAAATGCTCCTTTTTGTGGTTGACTTGTGTAAAAGATTATCGAGATGTGGATATGCTTGGTGTGCTGCTGGTATCTTTAGTGGCTTGAGATTATAACATCTTCCTTTCTTGAAATTTTAAAGATAGAAGATGTCAAAGTAGTTATATATTTGGAGCTTGATTATGCAATCGTTCTATTTGCCTGTAACAGTAGCTTGAACATGTTGTGATCGTGATTTTTTTTTGGCTATCAAATTAGTGGTTTGCAGATATACTACCTTTCGAGCACGAATGCTGACGGAACAGATGATTACTGTGAGAAACTTGGATGGAAAAGACTTCAGGAATATGACCCTGCTCAGAGATCTTGGAAATACCTTAGCACCTTGGCTGAAGGAAAAGCTGTTGAGGATAATATCTTTCCCGAAGATGAACTGGAAGATGAAGATTATTACCCCAGTTTACCTTTTGCAGCGCTTTTTCCTTGTTTAAAGGTATTATTTTCCTAGTATCAAAGAGAAGGATAATTATGCAAATGTCCTCATTTGGACTATATGCATGTCGTGCTTTATTTACAATTTCATACTGCTTTTGTAATTTTATGTAGAAAAATGTCTCTTGGTCATAGTCAATTACTTTCTGGCTGCTTTTTCTTCTGATTCTAGATCACTTCCCATACATGGATGATGTACTTTAGAAGTGAATTGTCACACTTAGCGTTGCGTTCATCTTTATCTTCACTGAAAAGAGTTGAGTGAATTGTCACACTTAGCGTTGCATTCATCACTATCTTCACTGAAAAGAGTTGTTATACTGCTTCTATTTTGATCAACACATTTAATATTCCTCTTATCGGCTAATTGTTCCGTTTAGAGGACATTTAAGTTTGCAGGAATTGTGGTTTTTCTGTCAGTTTATTCTTTATATCATCTACTGGAATTAACTTATTAGAGATTCTGGGCTTTTCAATCAGGCTAAGGGTCTGAAAGTTACGTGCTTGTTATGTTATTGCTCCGAAGGAGACAACATATCTGATGCTTTTCATCTAGCTGAGGCAGCATCCAAACTTTCAAGCTTGGGTCCTATTGGTGGTCATGGTGAGTTCGATCATCTCCTTAAGGAATTTTCTTCTTTAGAATCTTTTTTTCCTCTGGACAATGTGCCATTGAGGGACTTGAACCTCATTTTCTGTCAAATTACACTTTTCAATGTTATTTCACTCTCTGTTATAACATCACCGACGATGCTATTTCATCGTGTGTTTAATTCACAAACAACTAAATGAATAGTGACTTTTCCTAATGTCTTCTTTCAGGTGGTGATGGTGGTCGATGGCTGATACCAATTTCATGGCAGTCATTATATGGGCCACCGCCAGATATGTCAATGTTTTAGCCTTGATTAATTCATGAACCCAAGTTAATATCGACCATAATGCATTTTGTTTATCCAATATATATTTGTGAAGTCTTGGAATTCTGGTAACTAGAGATGGGAAAGAGCTGTTGAGATATGATTTTGAGAAAACATCTTAGATAGGCTCAAAGTTGCACACAAACATTCTCATGAAATACTATTATCAATATGTTCAAGACTATTATCATGAATTTGCATATTTATCTTTATATCATGCTTGCTATATTATAGATATGTGCACTTGAATTTAATCTTCACTTGATCCCTTGATTGTTGGTTCCTAAACACTTTTCATATGATTGCACATGAAAGGGTAAGAAGAAGAACTGAAAATCTATGATTCTTGTTGCTTATCCACATAAAAATTGTGAGTTAATTATACATAATCATAGATTAATCAATAATGTTTGAAACTAAAACAAGGACAATGAGATGAGGAATAAAGCACAATTAAGAGTCCAATTTCAGGCTCTTTTGGGCTTTTCCTGAAATATCACGGACAATGCCATTCATATTATAAATGTAAAATTACAGTTGTATCAGCAAAGAAAAAATTATTAGGTAAAGGAGTTTTTATGTAGCTAAACTTTTAGGAAAAAAAGTTTTAATTTTAAAATTATTAAAAATATTCTTTATGATCTTAAATTTTGATTAAAAAATAATAGTATAGTACACACCAATGTTACAAATATTGTACTGAACTTGATACTGAACTGAATTTTGATACGATATTATATTGGTATCGTTAATATCGGGTATCGTTTTGGGTACTTTTTTAAATTTATAAAATAGTCTCTAAATTTTTTAAAAAATTACAACAGA
>JANIHY010000004.1:16262325-16283517 GCA_027479065.1 Erythroxylum brevipes | reverse complement strand
CGCATGCTCTTGCCTATCTCTCGAATACACTAGGATATCATCAATGAACACAATCACAAACTGATCAAGGTAGGGCTAGTCAAGGGTTTTGACTTTTTACAATTATTTTTAAAAGGTTATACAATACTTAGGAATATTCATTAAATATCAGTACTTACAAACACATGCTTATATTCTCGAAGACAGTCCACGACAGGTCCTAGCATAGATACATCTGCCCAGCCCCAACTTAGACACACACAAACACATAAATATATGTACAAGATCAACAAATGAGAGAGAGGAGAAGACAGAGTTATTGAGATTTGTCCTTTTATTACAACTTCCTAATCCGCGGGTTTTGATTGGCGGAGGCTGGACGGAGGAGGGAATGCCGGACTCTGCAAAAGCCACCGTTGATCATCATCAGCATCTTCGACGGCAACAACGTGACGCAATGGACGGCGGTGATCCTCGTTATCGCTCTGACGGTGGTGATCATAGACACGACCCTCCCTCTTCTGGGGTTTCTTGCACGATTTGCCTTGAGTTGGTCTATGACAATGGGGGTAGATCCAGGGCCAAGCTCCAATGCGGCCACGAATTTCATCTGGGTATTTTTTTTTTTTTGCCTCCAAGTCTTTTTGGTGTTTGTGTCCTTTTCCTTCGGCTTTTCCATATGGTGTTGAAAATGGGAAATGAAAAAATGATAGCTTGAGCTTGGATTGTTTGCGTTGACCCCGTCAACCAGTTTCTTATATGGTTCAGTAGTTGAATTTGGCTATTGAGTTTCCCAAACGAAGAGAAAGAAGACGAAATTACTCGATTGGGACGTTTGTCTTCATATGACTGTTATGTCGGAAGACGGAAATTTTGAATGTCAGAGAAAGTAATCAAGACTATCAACACAAGCAAGACCTTTTCTATGGATGTCTTTGAAGTATCTGTGGTCCGAATTTGGATGGCTGAAAGCAATGACCTTTCATTTTTCAATCTTGTGTCTCTAACTGTATATGTTTAGCTGGTTGCTCGGTTGTATTAGTGATGTAGGACGGACAGAAGGACATACCAAGGATTTGTTAAAACCCTTCTGTACTTGTAATTCTACGGCTGCTTGAAGTTCTTATCTGTGCTGGAGTATAGAGTTTTAGGGGCGGAAATTTATAAATAAGGAATTGAAACAAAGGGATAGGTTTAGGAGTCGCTTAGATCTTTAACAATCACTTTTATAGAAAATAAAACTTCACTCTTTGTATTTTTAAATTTATATAATCAACAGTCTATTTCAAAAGACATAAGCTAAAATAAATATGAAGCCTGTTTTGGCTGCTGCTAATTGAAATTAAACTTTAACTAGATAGATAACTTATCGATAGCAATTAAGTTGGACTAATCTACTACTAGTACCGACTTATAAACATAAGGAAAGTCTGCCTATTCTCCATCTAGTGGCTAGAGAAATGCACTTTTAGTTGATTTTAGTTCCTATTATTACTGCTGTAAGCATCAAATGCACACTAATTTGTCCTTCCTTTATTGTTAAGTTCTACTACTTGCATTCACACAGTTTGGCGTAGGTTGATTTAGTATTCTTCTACAGAATGGAACGAAGGATACTCAGGTGTTGAGTCAGGCTGATTTGCATACTTTTGACCCTATAACACCATCAGTTGCATTTTATTTGTTTCATCTAGTAGCCTGACCATCAGTTGCATTTTATTTGTTTCATCTAGTAGCCTGCTGGTGCATTTTATGTATTTGAGTGCTTGGGTTTTTGGTCCTTGTGTTAGCTTGTCTTGAGAACATTCCTAATTCAATTTGGAGATACTTGCAATAACTGAAAGGTTTACACATTGATGCTTAAGTAGTGAACACAGAAGACAAACAACAAATTGGGTAATTTTGATGAATATTTGATTCTCTATAGTCCTCTTCATTGCAGATTGCATTGGATCAGCCTTCAATACGAAGGGTGCAATGCAGTGTCCAAATTGCCGAACAGTTGAGAGAGGTCAATGGTTGTATGCAAATGGCTCTGCTCGTTCATCCAATGAGTTCAACATGGATGATTGGATTTCTGATGATGACTTCTATGATTTAAGCTACTCTGAAATGGTAAACTCCATCTTATTGTCAGGTGGTTTCTAGATCCATTTGCAAAGCAGATGGCATTCAGCTTCTGCTATTTATCGCAACATGTTTACCTTTTTCTGTGATGTTTGCATGGCCACAGGTGAAATGCTAACATGCTTATTGTTCAGGGTAATCGCTTCATATATCATGTCTTCATGCATCTTTACCTGTGACATTAGAAGTGTGCTATGTTATAGACCTTGAAAACATTTGAAGATTAGATGAATGGATCCCTTAAAATTTTATCCATGTGGGGGATATTAGTATCTTTTATGGAATTTAAAGAATACTCTGGTACTTATAGTATGTTCTGAAATTCTATATGCTAAGCCATTATAGGCCACTTGACCAATGATTAAGTCCTCAATTTACTGTTCTTTGTTGTTTTGGGCCAGGGCAGTCGTCAGGATTTACCTTCAATTACATACTTTCACAATCTTTCCATGATTGAATAAGAATTCCACCTACCAAAATAGATATTCAATAGCAGTTAAATGAGTTGAATAATGTCATAGTTTGTCAATACATCAAGTGTAAAAGGGAAGATGAGACCACAATTGCTATTGTTAGGCAACTAAGTTGGCACGAAGTTGTTGTCCCCAGTAATTGTGATAGTAGATGGGGGCGAGAACCATCTTACTTTTGGTCTTGCCTAAAATGATAGTTTTGTGTATGTAGTTGAGAATTTTACTTTTGGAAGTTGTTTTTCATGAAAGGACCTTATCTTTATTTGGTTCATGAAGTAGCTCATATTGAAAGCATTAAGTTTGGTTGGGTTAGTTTCAAACTTGTCAACACTTCAAAAGACAATCAATATTAAAAGAAAAGAAATAGTTTAACGTAAACTACTTTTTGAGAAAAGACGGCAGAAACTAGGTTGGTGACATTTCTATTGCACTCAAGAAAGGACAGCCACAAGAAAGGGGACGAACAGCTATCCAATCACCTAAATATGATGAATATAAAATCAAAATTACCTAACTGCATTTTCCTTATTCTCCTTTCAGCCATTTCGTGTTCATTGGTGTCCGTTTGGTGAATTGGCACGACTTGGCTCATCATTCGAGTAAGCAAACTATCTTCCTTTTTTTATTATTTTATTTCTTCTTGATTAATGCTGAATTCAAATCTTCCATAGCAACAGATTGACTGCCTGCTGGCATGCTTCAATTTCTGTGGTATCATCTTTTGCATTTGGACTCCATTGCATTCTTATATAGATTTTAAATTGTGATACCCCAGCTTTTCATATAATGTTTTCTCCATGGAATCATTATGTAAGCTATACTATATATTTGGCATGTAAGTAACTATTTGTTGCTTCAATCATATAAGGGATTTACTGATTCCCTCTAATTGTACGGGCTATGTTCACTTATAATTGTTCTCAATTATCTCATCTATTGTACTTTAGCAACTTCCAAAAACTCATGAAGGTCATTTGTTTGATTTCCTTGAATCAAGGAAGACAAGTAACCTACAAGTTAATAATAGTAATTAGGCCACAATCTGCAATGCGCATTCCAACCATGGCTGTGTTCTCTGTTGCTTAACATAAGCATACACCATTACAACTACTAATGAGAACAGAGTGATAGCTACAGCGGATCGATAAGCTGGTTTTATCATTGTTACTGTTACTTGCTCCTGCCTCTCTCTATCCTCTCTCAACTGCCTTGGTTTTTATCATCTTAGTTCATCTTTCACATGATTCATGATTTGTTTAATAGATAAACTTTGCCTCCTGCATGGAACAGTAATTGGAGTTATTTAAAATGTGTGCTAGTGCTTTGATTATGTGTTGGACGAGAGAGAGAGAGTCAACAGTGTCAATAAAAGCAACATAGCAATTATATACAATTGTTACTATCTGTTTCTGCTCCATTTGTTATTATAAAAGATGCATCTTCATTTTTACAATTGACTCTGGTTCTAATTTAAGATGTTAGAAGCAAAATGCTGGAGAGCTTTTATGCAATTCCTGGCATAATGATATATGTTAGAAACTAATGTTGATGGAATTGGTTTTTTATGCATTTCAGGGAAGGGGAACCTCCTTCAACCACCTGTAAGTATACTGTTAGACAAATTTGTGATGAAAAATTGTGGTGCCTTAAGGATTCTAGTAAAATAGTCGTTTTCAATGTAGATCATGACTCGAGGGGATATCATTCCCTGTATACTGAACTATCAGCTGCAGCTTCGGTGGCTAATTCATACATTGCATATGTTGGGCCAATTTTGCCTGCCTCTTCGAGATCTACTGAAGGTGTAGATGATATGAACAACCACCACTCGATTGGCTTATCTGGAAGAAATGAGGTCTTCAATGCCCACACTTTTCCTGCCACTAATATTCAATATCATAGTTGGGGCCTTCATTCCCCTTCCTTCCCTGTGCCCAATAACCATATAAGTATCACAGATCCAGCTTCTCTTCCTCCTTTTACATTGGGGTCATCTAATGTTGATTCTGACACTGGAACAAGGCCCACGTCTTTTCCACATCCAACTCTTTTTGGTAACGGGTAAGCAATATGCAATAATAAGCTCACTGTTTCTTTTCTTCCTTTATTTGGACATTTATGTGGATCTAGGGAGTTAGTCTCCAGTCTCCATTCTTTCGTTGGCAAGGATGAAATAATATGTGCTGTCTGCTAGTTGTTGCTCCTGATCCAAGAGTACTTGCTTCAGCAGATGGAAAATTCCAATTGAACGGCCTCCACAACGTATGATGCTAATAATGCTGCATTTGTCTACTACAGGTCTGGTCCAGCAGCTGGAAGCTCATTTGTGTCTTCGGTTATTCCTCGTCATCCAGTGGGTAGTATTTGGAATCAAGAAAGGATGTCAATTTCCCATCCTTTCCATCATTGGGTACAAACAAACAATTCAACAGGAATGGCAGCTCCTTTAACTTATGGTGTCAGAAGGTTTGATGGTCCAAATGGATTACATATGGTGCTGCCAGCCCTGCCACCTTCTCAGGAGCAAAATGGAGGCTTCGTTGTGGTCCCTTCGCCAAGTTCATCGGTCCAGGCTCTTCATGAAGCAGAAAATCCTTTGCCGAATCATTTCCAGGTTTGGGAGATGGACCATCTATCTCGATTGCAGCATGCAACTGTTGATGGGAACTCAAGGTTTCATTCATTCCATCAGCCTACCAGGGGCTCGGATTCTGGAAACAGAGCCGCTGGCTTCTGGCTTAGGCACTCGTCTTAATGCTCACATACAATTATGGTTGCCAAAAACGCTTTAAGAACTAAAACTGAGCTGCTTGCTGAGACATAATTATATTACCCCGCCGGACTAAACAATTACCACAACTGTTTAAAGTCATTTCCACTTTTGTATATACTATTACTAGAATACCTGCATGGCTCCTGGAATTGTACAGTTTTAACATTTCTCAATCATGTTTTCTAATTGACGAACTGTTCTGTTCCTATTCTCTGAAATGTTATCATTCTTGCAACTGCGATCAGTAATAACATAAACATTGATTCACAATGAATTGTTTGGGCTTTTGCGCGGTCAATTATCGCTTATAAATTAATTATATACGGAAAATGGAAAATTAAATGATTTTCATGTTTTAGAGTATATTGACACCCAAGTAAATTAATTATATTTGCCCGATAGCCTGTAGTCATCAAGCGGAGTGTTTCACTTCCTGAACAGAGAGTTGCTTTCTCCTACTTTTCATGCCCAACAGGTCATGCCAGGAATCATCGTTTTGATGGAAGTTTTTGCCCGTGAAGAACCTTTTAAGAAACAAAAATATTCTTCACTTTCCCACAAGTTTACGCTACAAAATAAATGTCTATCATAATGGTACAATTTGGTTCCCTTGCAAAGTGATTGGAAGGAATAAGAGTATGATTGGCTTGTATATATTCCTTGGACTACTGAACAAAGTGGCTCCCAGGAAGGCTTAAGAAGTCCTTTTGCAGTTCCATAATACCATCTATAGAGACGATTTTTCCCTTCAACAAGTTGGAGTACCAGTGAGCAGAGAGCTTGGGCTGTCTTCTGAGTTCTGGATCATCCAAATCTACATAAAATAGACCATATGCTGATTCATAGCCATCCAATAACTCGAAAAGATCCAGCAATGACCACATAAAATACCCCTTTACATTTGATCCATTTCTGCACAAAATTTCGGTGACCACAAAAGGGAAGTAAGACCAAGTGGGCAAAAGGTCATTATCATGCTTGCATGCTTAAGTAGATGAAGTAATTGTTAATTCAACTATTCAAGACTCCAACTATCATTAAAAGGATCAAGGAAAAGGTCCAAGCGTTATGTTGAGCCAAACCCATTTTATCTTTCCTTCTATATAAGAACTTATTACATTTTAGATTAGATAGTTGTTTAACTTGCTCAACTTTCAGGAGTAATGAGTTATATTATGGTAGTTTCGAATTGCACCTACCTATATAGATTACAAGTTGGGAAGTTCTAATGCAGATCCGGGAGTGGAAATGGTGAACATATATCTATATATACCTGATGGTATCAGCCAAAGCCCCTATATATGCATGCAAATATTTCACCCTTGAAGTGTCTTCCAACGTTGAGTTGCGTATGGTCTTTTGACCTGCCAAGAAATGCCATACAAAGCTCAAAGATTAAAGGCAGGACATGGTACTTGGTAGAAAGATTCATGTCCAAGTCCAACATCAATACTAAGGAATGAAGGAGAGCCTTTTAATCATCACCATTTTGACTGATAACCTCAACGAATTGTTTACATATGTTATCTTTTGGAGCAGAAAATATTATAAGAAGTAAATGAACAAATGGAATGAAATAATCCAGGCAAGACGTGAGGGTAATCTTCAGAGAATTAAAATCTGATTAATTTTCATTTCAGATGAATTTATTGGTACTAATAAGTGCAAATAAACGTCATTTCAAGTGAATGTTCAAGTAGTATATGTGTGCTGCCATGAGGGGAATAGGAAGGATGAAATATACCATTTTCGTGAATATAAATAGGAGGGTTGCCATAAGTTTGCTTGAAGTACTCCAGTGTGTATCGCAGAGCCCAAGGCGTCACAGGAAGCTGATTCAAGAAACAATTTGTTACGAGCATCAATTATAACGCACTAACAAACAGAAGTATTTTCAACATGAACTCACAGTTCCCAAAAAAAGCAAGAAGGGTGAGTGAAAAAGAATGAAAGTCAAAGACCAGAAGTAGTCTTACCTCGGCTGGTATTTCATTACCCTGGGAAACTGCAAAAGAACAGAAGCATTGTTAGTTATTTCGGCCTATGGGATGTAGCCACGAAGAGTTGATGAATGGTGTTCAATACATACATACAAACTCTACTCCCATGTCTGCCATAAAATCTCTATATTTCCATTGCCAACTGTTGGTGTTATCTTTGGCATACACACATGCATAATGTATCACTCCTATGAAGTCAAACGAACCCTTAACCAGATTGGATTCGTCAACAGTAAGGGCTGGAAGTCTAGAGCCTACAATTTCCTTCATAACTTTAGGATAGTCTCCAGTTATCAGAGGTTTTACAAACCTGAAAAACAATAATGAATTGTTCAGTAAGTATTCAAACGTTTTCCACAGAATCCATCTTTCAACTTACCAACCGATGTTGAAGTCCAAGGCTCTTTCAACAGCAACTGCATCCTTTGTCAAGTTGGTCGCAGGTAAAAGCCAAAAAGTGTAGAGAGTGAGCCCTATAACTCCACCTTGCTTTCCCTGTGCCATTGTTTTGTTTTTATTTTTTCCCCATATATCACAAACAGTTCCTCGTGAGTTTAGAAAATACCTGATGGTTTTTTCTGTACAACCTTACAGATGATGCATGTGCCAGTAACATATGATGAGCTGCCAAATATGGCTCATATGAGGAGTTTCCTCTGGAACAGTTAAATCCAAATGGAGGAGAGCATCGTTTAGGCGGTGTAATTCCCTGATCATATCCCCCTTGTGCCAAGACATTAGGCTCATTTACTGTGGCCCAGAAAGAAATCCTGTCACCAAACTCTCGGAAGCACACGTCTGCATAAGCTGTGAAGTCTTTCCTGCATCAACAACAATAAAGACGATCATCATCTAATTATTTTTGTACTTCCTGAAAAGGTATCTCTCAAAGCACAACGCGAAATAAAATAAAGTCAGAAAGAATCTTAAATTCCATACACCATCTTTCGGCTGATCCATCCTCCATATTCGTCTTCAAGTGCCTGTGGGTGGTCATAGTTGTACAGTGAAACATGCGGTTGGATGCCTGCTTTATCAATAAGACAATAACTAGATAGTGAGTGCAATTGAAGCAACATCCAAAAGGCAACCTTCAGCCGGTGGCAAAAGTATCTTTTGTTTCTTAATGTATAAGTGAACAACCAGTTCCGGTACAAGTAGAAGAAAACAAGAAAGTTTTAAACTTTAGCCTGACCATGGCTTATAAGCTCATTGATGAGGTTGTTATAATATTGCAAGCCTTTTGGATTGACAGGTCCTCTTCCAACTGACACACATAGCACGACAATTATTAGATATGATCAAAAGAAACAGATAATGTTAAGTTGTTCCTTGGTTGATCAGAAAAGAGAAAAGAGACCATACGTGGGATAATTCTTGACCACGAGATTGAGAATCTATAGGCATCTAACCCAGTTTCAGCCATAAGACGGACATCTTCCTGCAGAACGTAGCTTGGTACAAAATCAGTAATTCCCTAGCATAGCAGGCTTCTGCTGTTCCATCCAAATAACATCATCATGGTACGATCAAATTTAAAAGAAATTGCTCTTACCTTGTATTTGTGATACTGATCAACAGCAACATCTCCGGTCGCTCCATGCGCATTTCCTGAAATTGAAGTAAAAAATTTAGTAGCTTCATTCTTTATCTGACAACTACACGCTCCTTCTATACCAACTAAGAGCAATAAATGTGTGGTAATGTCTAATACCGAAGCAATTACTCAACAAGTAGACTTCCTGTGTGCTTGCCTCTACTTGAAAGGAAAAGTAAACGAAAACTCCGAAGAGCTAACCTTCATGAGCATAGGTATCCCAAACGCTTGGACTCCTTCCGTCCTCGTTAGCTGCTCCTTCTACCTATTATAATCCGGTAAAATTCTATCAAAATTAACTCAAGGAACCAGAAACTCCACCCTTTTTTGAATGTTATCTAAGCGAAAGTCAAAAGTACCTATCTGTGTGTGCATCTACGAACTAAAATAAACGTGTCTGCAGGTCTTTCCCATACAAGGATGGAGATTGACAACTAAAGATTTGAACTTTTCGTAATTACGTTCCTGGGTCAGCGACTTAATCGCTGGTGGTGACATACTGAGCATAGAAGAAGGTTGGAAGTAGAGAAAAATGGACAAAGACTCCACAAAAACTGACCTGATAAGCAGAGGTGCCAGCACCGAATATAAAACCAGGTGGGAAGTCATCTCTGCTATATTCAGCGATACAGCAGACTGACACTACTAAGCTTAACAAAACAACTGATAACAAACAAAGCTTAAACATCTCGAGTTCACGCCTTCACGGTGATGGAGTCTTTCTTTTCTTAGTGACATGCGATCGCCATTTTTGTCTAATATTAATCTGTTTCATTTATAACCAGTAAGCACAAAAGGAAAGAAGAATTCGGGCGAAAGTGTCTTATTTATGGTCGGCCGTAGCGTGGGATCAGATATCTTGTTCGATTTGATATGCAAAAGTGCGGGTTCCATAAATGAGTACAGGACAAACCTGCTTCGTTGAATATGACGAGCAGTTACTCTCCAACGTCATTTTCCGAAGTCAAAATGTTGCATTACAATATTCGTTTGTGATAGAAACTATCCGACTCTATGTGTATTAAGTTCAGGAAAATCATTCAAATACGGAACTATCATTTTATTTGAATTTGGGTCTACAACCTCGTCACGTTTCTCTCTGTCTGCATTGGATAATATAATAGGCAGTAGATTTGAGAACAATTTTATCAATTGGAAAATGAAAACCTGGAACTGAATCAGGTACTATATTAGGAATGTGTTAAGACTTTAGTTTCGTTTGAGTTGGCTGCATTAGGGAAGATTCATAATTTATGACAATTTTGGTTCAATTAAGTATATACATTACCATTGCGAGGAACTGCTGAATTCAATGGTCAAAAACTCAGAGAGAAGATGAAAAATTGAACAATTTAAAGTTATTAAAACATAGAAATATTGGGGATATCAAAAGTTTAGAGGGGACATAATTACAAATATCATATTAGTAATAGTACAAGACATTTCAATCTATGAAAATGCAACTCCACGAGTATGCCCAGATATATTGATTTCACGTTCGAGAATGCCGTCCAAATTAGCCAAATTTCCCTTCAGAAACTCAGAGTACCAAGTTGCAGAGAGTTTGCGTTGACGTTTCAATTCCGGATCAGTCAAATCAACGTAGTATAGGCCATAGCTTGACGCATAGCCATCCAATAACTCGAACACGTCCAAAAAGGACCAAACAAAGTAACCTTTCATATTCGATCCATTCCTACCATAAAGAGAATAAAGATTCTATCACTTATAAGAATAAGGTTAGCTAGAATCAGTCAGGCGCTGTCAGGACAACCAATTCCAGGCAACGAAAGGGCTACAACTTGTAATTTACAAGCAAGAAAAACTGAAGTTAAGAGTAATGAGCTCAACCGACCTCCAGAACTTCAACCTCAATAAGGCGCAAATGTTACCTTTCACATAATAGTAGTACCTGATTGCGTCGAGCACTGCCCCTATGTATGCTTCAAGATATTTCACCCTTGTTTTATCTTTCAAACACGAATTGCGTGGAGTTACCTGACCTTCAAGATGAACAACAGTAGCTCAAAACTTTCTGTTCGACATACCAGGATGAAGCAATCAAAAACTTGCTTCAGTTTTGTGCTTCAATCGTTCACTCCTATAAATGTATACTAATATATTGGAATGAAATCAACATTCACCAGTCACTTAACATGGTATCAAAGCTTTTATGACTAAACAGTCATGAGTTCGAATCCTACCACCCACCTATTCTAATTAAATTAAGCACAAGATAAAGTAGGTCTGTGCAAGTTTCAAGTCCAAAGGGCTTTCACTTGAGGGGGTGTGTTAGAAAATCTATAAAACCAATTGAGTTGGCTTCACACAACAGCTTAATCTATTGTGTTGAAACGATCACTTAACAACTATTACATGTTATTGATTTGAGTGAAATCAAAAGTTATTAAGAAAACTTTGCAGCATATGGTATATGCATGAATTCATACAGATACGCAGAGATAAAAGAGAGGGAGAGAGAGACCATTTTCGTGGATGAATATAGGAGGATTGCCATAACCTTGCTTGAAGTACTCCAACAGTCCTTGCATTGCCCACGGCGTTATCTGGTACTGAATTAGACAAGGTACTTAGCTATCTATTGATGACCTGAAGACACAAGGAAGAGAAAGAGGCAAAGATGTTTAACCTGGAAAAATTCACCTTCTGATGGGGGAACTGCACACCCACAATGAAAATATAGTTAGTCTTGTAGTTTCATGATAAAATCCCCAACCAAAATTATCTTCTGAAAGATTCGGTTGACATACAAGCTATAAGTACTCCGGTATCTATGAAGTAATCTCTGTATTTTGGTTCGGGACCAGTGGAATTGTCTTTGACGTAGAACACAGTGTACTGTATTAATCCTAGGAAGTCGATAGAACCCTTAACCAACTCGGACTCATCATAAGTGAAAGCTGGAAGTCTTGAGCCTACAACCTTCTTCATGATGCCAGGATAGTCTCCAAATACTATAGGCTTTGCAAACCTTGGAGATATGCAGCTGGTGGCTTCAGTCAAATGCTAATTTCAATTAGTACAAGCTTTGGTCGAACTACTTACCAGCCAAGAAAAAATTCCTTAGCTCGTTCAACGGCAGCGGTGTCCTCTGTGGAGTTGGTTGCAGGGGCAAACCAGAAACCGTAAAGGGAGATCCCTATGTATCCTCGTTGCTTGTTCTGTATCAGTGTGATTCCATGAATATATGATTATATATACAATCTTGTCAGCTAATAAACGAACCTATACGATGAAATACAACCTGGTACTTTGTCCTGTACAATCTTGCTGTTGAACCATGTGCCAACAACATGTGATGGGCTGCCAAGTATGGCTCGTAAGAGGAATTGCCTTTTGTGCAGTTGAACCCAAACGGAGGAGAGCATCGTTTGGGTGGTACCATTCCAAGGTCGTAACCTCCAAAAGCAAAGATGTTAGGTTCATTTATAGTGGACCAATGGGACACCCTGTCACCGAACTCTCTAAAGCACACATCTGCATACGATGTGAAGTCTCTCCTGTGTTCACAGAGATACGATACGAGGTCTTTTTAACAAATATATATATACACACACACACATATATAACCAAGAGATTCGAGGATCATACACCATCTTTCGGTCAACCCATCCTCCGTACTCATCTTCGAGTGCTTGGGGATGATCATAATGGTATAAAGTAACGTGTGGTTGGATGCCTGCAATTCCGCAACCACAAAATCAACATAACAAGAAACTGAGCAATCTTTAACTTGCATTACCAGAAGGATGTTACATGGTTAGAATTTGTAGAAATTTTTTATTAAGAAAAGTACATTCATTTGTAAGAGATTCTTTCCCAATATTTTGAGCTCTGACCATGGCTAACAAGTTCATTGATGAGGTTGTTGTAATACTGCAAACCCTTTGGATTTACGGGTCCTCTTCCATCTGAATGACATGAATCATGTCAATAAGTATATGGTAGTATTTGTTCTGGCAGTGTAGATTGCGATTAGTAAAACCCTACATGGAATAAGTCTCGACCACGAGATGGAAAATCTATAAGCATCTAATCCAGTCTCAGCCATAAGTTGAACATCTTCCTGCAGCAATTTCATGAAAGTAATAATGTCATATACAACCATGGCATCCACATAACAACTAACTAATTGTATATTTCAGGGGCATGCTGCACCTTAAACTTATGATACTCATCAACTGATACGTCTCCTGTATCTCCGTGCATGTTTCCTGGAGTTTTAATCAGAAAATCCCAAACATTCAGTAAACTATTCGAATAATCATCAATCATGTTTCAATGCCACATCATTTTGTAAGTTAAAGTTCAGCCCTTTCACATGAAAGAAGAGATGAAGCAATTTCCACGTCACTATCCCAACTAAAGCTGACAAAATTCAAAGAACTTTCAAATGGAATTCGTGTTTGTAGAAAGATTGCAATGGACCTTCGTGAGTAAAATTATCCCAAATGCTTGGACTCCTGCCATCCAAGTTCGCAGCACCTTCCACCTTCCAAAAGCATTTCAATGTTCAAGTAGTATACAATGAGACAAGTACTTATCTTTTTCCTCTCCGTACAGTCCGTTCATGACATAAGAAGTAGAGAATGAACTGACCTGATACGCAGAGGTGGCAGCTCCAAATACAAACCCCGGAGGAAAGTCCTCTCTGCTATAGTTATCAGCACAGGAGACACATATTGCTAAACTTAGGAACCCAATCAGGAACAAACAAAGCCTCCTCATTCTCTGTTGTAGCTTAAAACTACAGAGCACTTGGTGTTCTATCCTCTCCGTTTAGGCTTAGTTGCACTCTGTGGCTTTAGCTTACTGAAGGGCGATCCAACGAAAACCCCGTCCTGCCCCTGTACAAGTTACACGTACATTTTTCTTTGCATCGAAAGCACAGTATATATGTGTAATTTGGCTAAGATACTTTTATCTTCGTCAACGCATAAGCATGAGGTTTAGATTTTCTATAATGCCCTCATCACACTGAAAGCTAAAACAGTGGAGGATGGTAGCTAATTCTGTGAGGGAGAGACAACGCTTACAGTCTCTAATTTCAGCCACTCGTCTGCCTTTTACAATTTCCCACGCAATACAACACCTGCGAGTATCTTTTGTTTTTATCATTAAAAAAATATATTTTATTAATAAAAATTAGTGAGATTTTTCTCTCTTTAAGACAGAACAGAAGAAGATCTAAATATACTGTTTCTTCTGTTTTTAAATTCATCATTCAATTGTGCTTTCAAGATCTAAATAGACCGTTGAGAAACTTGAAGTACCAACGCGCAGAGAGTTTGGGTTGTCGTCTCAAGGCAGGATCATTCAAATCAACGTAGTATAGGCCGTACTTTGAGCCGTAACCGTCCAATATTACTCGAACACATCGAAAAGGGAACACACAAAGTAACCTCCAGTGTTCGATCAGTTCCTTTCAAGATGGATGAAGTCAGAGATAATCAAACATATTCAAGACATGGATTTAGGTTTTAGAGTAAAAGGTTGCAGCCCTTTTTTACGCCTGAAGAGCTTTTTTTTTTACCAATTAGCCAACTACGTTCTTTTTTTATTACAAAGGCAAATAAAAATCAAATCCTCAAAAAAAAAAAAAAAAACTAACTAGCGTAGTGCTTTGTAGTACAAAACGCTTATCTCGGTAGATGAGTTCCATGATTGTCATCGGAGACCCTTGAAGTATATGTATGTCTAGGCTGGTTAGAACTATAAGAGAGGCCAGATTATCGACACATTGATTCTCTTCGTGATATACATGCTGAAATTACACCTTTAAGTTCGTTGGATTAAACCACGGATACCTGCCACAAAAAAAAATTATTCTCAAATAAAATTATATTGAAAGAGGACAGGATGTTAATTATTTCTAGGGAATCCACTTCGACGATAACTCGTCCATAACCAAGCTTCCATGCTAATGTAAGACCTTATTGAACTCCTCAAAGTTTAGCAACTAGCGTCGAGCTCCTTCCAGTATGAGCCAGCTATGTTCATTGTTAAATCAAGGAAGATCGTTGCTAATGCAAATCAAGTTTTGTTTGTAAAGTTGACATCCCAAAAGCTTTGCTCCTGGTGTACTAACTTTTTTCAACAATTCAAGGAACGCTACCTTTCAAAGAACTGCAAAATAAATTAGTACCCGATCGCGTCTAAGTACATATGCTTGCAAATATTTCACCCTTGTTGTGTCTTCCAAAGATGAATTGCGTGCACTTGCTGGCATATAGGCAACGGGAAGCTCACACGCTTTTGGCTAGATAATTAGGTAGGAGAGAGCGACCCTCTAATCCTTATGACTATACATCCTATCCCAGATATGCTCTTGTCTGCTCGTGTGTATGAATTTGTGGCTCTAGATGGGGAATGGTCGTGGGATAAGTTTCAACACTTCCTCCCAGCTATGGTGTGCATGACTATTGCTTCCATCAAGGCTCCGAGACCCGAGTTTTATGATGATCTAATGGTCTGGGGTGCAACACATAATGGGTTATTTTCCACCTCAATGGCGTATGAGATCGTCGACAATCTTGGTGCCCGAGCCTCGAGTCGATTGTGGTCTTTGATATAGAAATGGCCCGGCCCACAGTGGATCAGATCGTTCATATGGTTAGCAGCTCAGGGTAAATTATTGACCAATCAGCAACAAGTTGCCCGACACATCACCACCCACGTACGTTGTTTGCATTGTGGTAGACCTAAAACTTGCTTACATGCTCTTCGCGACTGCACTAGGGTGCGACAATTCTGGCTACAGTTCAATTATGATGTGGAGCAGACGGATATTTCTTTCCAGAGTCGCATCGAGTGGTTGACTTCTAATTTGCGTAATCATACAGAGACTACCGGACTACGATGGTCACTGCTATTCGGTATATCCTACTAGTTCTTGTGGCAATGACGTAACAATAACATCTTTGACATCCACTTTTCCTAGCCAACTGTCAGTAAACATACTATTCTCGACTATGCTTTTCGGGTGCTCAAGGCTAGTACAATTACGGCTTGGGCTCTGGTAGGCTTTACGGCTAGTAACAGAAGGAACATCGCATGGACAAAACCTAGTGAAGGATAGATTAAGCTGAATACAGATGGAGCTACGTCAGTATCCCACCGGACTACCTCGTCTGGGGGCCTCCTACGTGACAGTATTGGCAGGTGGGTGGGAGGTTTTGTACACAATTTGGGTCTTTGCTCACCTTTGGAGGCTGAATTATGAGGAGTTTATTCAGAATTGATTCTGGCTTAGGATATGGGATACCGACGAGTGGACCTTGAGGTCGATTCCTTAGAAGTTATCAACGTCCTATCACTGTCTACATTGCACCCACCCACCCACGAATTCCTCCTCGGTGCAAACTATCTACGCCCTACTGGCGCAATCCTGGACGGTTCGAGTTTGTCATATCTTTCGCGAAAGAAATCGATGTGCTAATTGGTTGGCTTCTAATGAGAAATTGTATGGCCCTGGATTTACTTCTTTAACCCATCCCCCTTTAGGATGCCTTGTAATCCTTTATGAGGATGCGTACGGGGTCTTAACCCCAAGACCTTCTGTTTAGGCTTCATTTTTTTTACTCTTTTGTATTAAAAAAAAAAGTATGATGATACTTCCCAAGCAGCAATTTTCAACTAAAAGCTTTCTTCAGTTTGTGGTCCAATATTTTACCCAGCAAGTGTACTAATACAAATCATGGGATGACTATAATAGTAGCTATTAGGTGTCATTTTTTTGTGTACAAGGGAAAACACATCGACAATGCTAAGTTCCTATTTGTCCCGAAGGAGGAGCGACATAATGGACACAAGAAGTTCCAGAAGATAACGTAACCCTGTGCTGGTACGAAAAGCGAGGTGGCCAGAAGTTTCTCAGCTGAAACCCGAAGTTTCTGTCAGTAGCTGCTTACACTCATTTGTACCTAATAAAAATGAGAGAGACCATTTTCAGGGATGAATAGTGGAGGGTTGCCATAGTCTTGCTTGAAGTTTACTCCAATACTCCTTACATTCCCCACGTCAATATAGGAACTGAATATGACAGACATTTAGCTATTGATTTAATCCGAAGTAGTTAAAAATCACAAGTTACGTTGTAACCTCATTGCACAAAGAAAATAAATTACAAGGGAAAAATTACTCATTAAAAAAGATGTTTAACCTGGAAAGGATATTCAGTTGTTGGAGAAACTGCACCACCACAACGAAAACATAGTTAACATGCTGCAGTTTCGTGACAAAATCCTCCGACCAAAAAAATACTAAAGTAGAAAGTTTTCATACTTAAGTCGAGGGCGTGCAAATTGAAGTTGAGGTTATGCAAACTAAAGTTAAGGGTGTGTGTAATGAAAAGGAGACAAATGCTTATATTGAATGAAGACAATGATAGTTGAAGAGATGATGATGAGCTCCAGGCTCTTAGATCAAAATACAAAGGAAGAAAGTCCAAGAGAAGAATTGAAGATGTGACCGTGAATGATTATATTGAAAACCATAAAAGTGAAAAAGCACGTAACGATGCCCTGGAAGCTATGTTTTAAAACTCGGATCGGTCATCGAATTGGTGGTTTTACTGATCACCGGTTTGACCGGTTCGATCGGTTCAACCACTGGTCGAACTGGTGTGACGTAATAATAATGCAATAATTATATTTAATTATATATAATATTAAAAAAATTCAAAAAATAATAAAAATAATAAAAATAATTATCGGACCGGATCGATCCGACCGGTAAATTGACCGGTTTTGACCGGTTCAGACTGGGTCAATTTATAGCCGGTTTTGAAGGATAAATCGGACCAGACCACCGACCGGTCACCGGTCGAACCGGTCGGATCAGCTGGTCTGATCTGAATTTTAAAACATAGCCTGGAAGTTTCTGAAAATGAAAAAGACAGTGAATATATTGAAAGTGATGACTAGATCAATAGTAAACAAGTTCAAATAAGGATGTTGATGTTGGAAAACCGTGCCACGATCTATTTCCAAAAATCAAGACATATACACAAATTATAATAAAACCAAAATTTAATTCGTAACTTATTTCAAAGTTTGATCTTTATCTTGTTATATCCCTCAAATCGCTTTTGAAATAGATATGTCTTAACTATTAGAGTCGCACAAATGTCCGACCTCTAACAACATTCATAGAATGAGTTGAGAGAATTCTATAACTCTTACACAGAAGGTTAAGCAAGAAATACTAGCTCCACAGAGCTTAAGCCTATGACATTTTAGTTATTTAATTGAAATTAAATTCTAATTTTAATTAAACTTTAATTAAAATTATAAATAATTCTAATTAAATATCAATATGCCCATAAAAGATTTAATATCTCATATTGATCTTTATTTATTAAATATCTTATATTTAATCATGAAGTTCCTCAAACTTTACAATCAAGTTCAACTTGATTAAATTAACTTTGATCTCTTCAACATATTCTATATGAGAGACCTATTAGGTTCTTAAATATATTGGCAATGATTATAAAATTAATTTATCTAATTTTAATCATTATCTTTAATTATTCAATTAAACGATTTATAATCATAGATCAAGATTGACGTTTAGCAACACATCATGACCACCCAAATATTTAGGAAAGTCAAAAAGTTTTGACAAACTTTTTCGTGCATAATTTTTTCGTATAATTCAATCATTTCATCATTCAATATTTCAATTAAACATAGAGCATGTTATATACTCTATTTTGAGTCTAATCATATTAGTTCTCTGTCATTAGCTATCGATTTAATTAATAACATTTGTAAACTATTTATAAAATATCATTTCAACGCTTGTAAAAGAGGTTGGATTAAAGGTTGTAGAGTAATAATTAATAAGATTAAATAGATGTTTTTTGGAAGGAATATGTAAATGATAGTTGTTAGCTGTTGGCGGGATGGAAACAACCAAATATTTTCTATTGTTTGGGGGTGTGGATAATGTTAAATGTATAAAAATATGAAAGTGGTTTCTACAGCTTCTATTTTCATATCTACAACTTGGGGATGCAAACAGATTCACATTCATATATAATATATGAAAGGATTTTCTCATATTGTTAATTATATATGTTTGTCTATTTTATTCTATTGTTTATTCTTATTAGTTTTCATAACTATTTAGGGTCATCTTAATGCAATTAAAGATCTGCCACCATATATTGAGCAGAGAATATATATAAGTCACATTTATGCTAATTGCAGACAAAAATAGAATGGAGATTATCTAAAGTTTTAGTTTTGGAGGACAACCGAAGCAGCATTTTTCCTTGATTTCCATGATCAATTGCATGTTCTATGTAAATTGAGATCAGGTTGTGTTGAAGCTCTATTTGAATATCTTAAAGAGATATGGTACAAGGCATATTTTAGTACTAATGCTAAATGTGGTTGTGTTGAATAATAATATGAGTGAGACCTATAATGTTTAGATTTTGGAGCTTAATATGAAGCCTATCGTTAGCATTTTGGAGCATATTAAGAATATGGTGATGAAGAGGTTACATAAATAATAAAAAAGGTGTTTTAGGGAGAAATAAGATAATAACATATCACCAAGAGTTATGACTATGTTAGAGAAGAATAAGAAAGCTTTAGTTGTTTTGTTAATTAAAATGGAGTTGAGAAGTATGAAGTTGAGCATAGATTAGACAAATTTTATGTGAGAATCAGTGATCATACATGTACTTGCATATCCTGGGACTTTGGTCCGCCTACGGAATTTCCTCGAATTCAAATATATATATATATATATATATATGGGACTTGAAAGGGGTTCCATGTCCTTATAATGTGACTATCATTTACTATAGTCATGGTAATATAGATGACCATGGCTTAATAGTTTAAATATACTAGGTCAGCAATGACTTAATAGTTTTAAATATTAATTTATTGCTTTTGCAGGCCCCACCTTGTCACGTTTGCTCCTAAAAAATAGAAAAGTATATTGATTTTTAAGTTCTTAACTGCGAACTAGAACATGAGCTTTTTAGTTCACACTAAATCACAGGGATAAGTGAAAAGCATAGCTGTCCCTCCAACCAATGAACAACCTATAAGATCGAGTACAAGACTCCTCGCAAGGTCAGGAGATCCACCTTCGATATTGTTCCTATGCATGTAGTGTAGGGCTTAATAGAGAACAATTGGATAGCAACACTGGCTCCATTCCCTCTGTAAACAACATGAATGATATTAATATAGCAATGACAAATAAGGAAGAAAACTTTGCACAAAACAAACATTGATTACTGGATCCACTTATAGAAACCCGTGGTTCCTTTTGTTTTTGATATTTTACTGAAAGAGCCGAATACCCAGATAGTCTTGAATTTAACTTTAACTTCTCTAATCTTATGTATAAATACCTATGCCATATTTTGTTTAACAACAACCATCACAAAAGGAAACTAAACCATTTTCCACGAAATTGAGAACAACTTGAGGACCATCATGAATCACTACAATACACAAAGCCTAGATCGCAAATCATAGTTGAATCTACCTGAAACAAAATCTTGAAGAGCTCAATTGGAGCAACCACGGTCTTTGCAAAGCCTCCAATGACACCCCCAGTAACCAACTCCTTGGCAAACAAAGACCCTCTATTATCCCATCCAAGAATATACACATCTCTCTTTCCTTACTATAAACGGGGATTGAAAAGGCAGTTAGCTTTAAAGATTCTAGTAACAGCAATCAGTTACCTTTAATTAATTTTTGGCAAGAAACAAGGAGAAGTTAGAAAATGCCTGTTGGATCTCCAAAGAGAGGAAAGAACAAATTAAAGATCGTTTGATTTCACTTCTATTTTCTATTTTTTGTTGCAGTTTTTAGTTTTTTATGTTTTGTTTTATGTTTTTTATTTTCTTAATTAAAAAATAAAAACTAAAAATCACAACAACAAAAAAGTGAATTAAAAAAGCAAAAACCTATTTGATTGAGATTTCTAGTATAAAACTGAAAATAAAACCTGTTAAATTAAGATTTGTAATAAAAATTAAAAATAAAAACATGTTTGGTTTTATCCTCCTATTTCTATTTTTATAACTATACTCTTGCATTAATAATTTCTAATATAATATATTGAAATTTTAAATTAATTAATTCTCATTATAATTTTATTTGCTTATATATAAAAAGTTTTTTTTTGTCTTCTATTTTTCTTATTTTTCTTTGTTCTCTCTTACGCTAATTTGTTTATTTATCT
>JANIHY010000004.1:16234989-16251268 GCA_027479065.1 Erythroxylum brevipes | reverse complement strand
GCCTTTCTTTATTTATTTATAAAGTCTGTACACAACTTTGTACAAAACGCGCTAAAGGCGATTGCCTTTAGGGCACTACTCTAACAAGTACCACACCCTATAAGTGTAAATTACAGTCATTGATTCATTGAATCAAGTGGAATATAAATGGAAACTCACAACCCCATGCACATTACTTCAATTTCCTACAACTATCTACAACTGAGATTAACATAAACAACAATGTTGTTGCTGTTTTCGAAAAAGCAAAGAAGAGGTAATAAAGTCGGTCTTGTTGATGAAAAAACCATGAAACAGAACCTCATGCCTCACCCAATGCATACCCATCAACAAATCCGAATCCCTACCCCTTCCACACCATTAATAACACACATCCATTCGTCTCACTCAAAGACCCATTCGAAACCCATTACCCATACAGGAAAACAAAACCGATGGATGAAAGAGTCTTACCCAAAAAAGAGATATAATAATGGCGAACGACGGGTTTGCTTCGGTGGAGAGTGACATTTCTGGCGAAGACAATCTGGAGGAACAAAAACTAAAAAATCAGAACTTGTCGCAAGGTGCGGACGTGCGAAGGAGAAAAACACAATATACCTTTCACGACGGAAATGCAGCAAAGTGAAGAAGGAGAGATGGAGACAGGTGGGTACTTTCAGAGGGTAACCATAACAAGGAGGGAGGCTATTCAGTGGTGAACTGCGCTAGAGACAATGACGAAGGAGAGGTGGGTTGAACCCTAAAAAATGAGAGGGTATTATGGTCATTTTTAATTCTTGTCTAACGGACAAGAATTTCTGTACCATAGTTTGGAAAGAACAGAAATTTTTGTCTTTGTCCTTTGAAGACGGAACAGAATTTTGTGAAGACGGTAAGCAAACACGCCATAGGACAGAACGTTTATGTCCTCGTCATCCGTCCTCATGTCTGAAGACGGTAACCAAACACAGGGTAAGCCTCTGTGGACTTTTGCTGCTCTGCTTTTGTGGCTGCAAGGTATAAATAAGATGGTACAAAGCAGCCATTGCTATGCCCGTGCCTTTTCAGTTAAGACTAGAACACTGCAAAGGTCCTTGACAACACAAATATATGCCTTCAAGAATTCATGTAGTTCTCTAAGGTTGTTAGTAGCATACTCTCTTTATAAATCATCTAAAACATGAAACCAAGGCTCACGTACGCAACTCTATCTACACAAGCCATCACGCCAAGAGACCAAGGCCCTCGGAGATTTGAGACATAAAAAATTGTCTACACAAGATCAAAAATTGGACAGAATAGAAGCATGCTTTCCTACTACACCACCCTATCGAAGGCGCCCAGCAAGCAGGTCCTACAAGCTTGGCAATTGTTGGAGTAGAAAATTATAGTGACAGTTCCCACTGCTCATTGCTTGTGGCTCAAGATCCACTAACCTTTTAGTTCTCTGAAATCCACCTCTATACTGCAATTCTTAATCTCCTGTCCCAATCTAGCTCCCATGTATATATATGATCCTAAAATACATAAAAACAGGGACACCATAAAGATTTTAGAAGCTTCCCAGCTGAAAAACAACATACCTCCACAACACAAAAAGAGGCAGGAACTGAACAATATCCCATCAAGATCCTAATATCCAACCCCTAATTTGTTGCATATCTCAAACAAGGCAATTTTCATATAACAAAATGAAATAGAATGATGATGGCTTTAAAATCAGGGTTTGCTTTTCAGTCACCACATGGAAAACCAACCAGAGTTCGTGCACGAACACTACTATTAAGAACCACAATAAAAAACAATTTAAATTAAGTTATGACAAGTAAGAAGTTAAAGTTGCACTAATTGCATAATCCCACTGAAGTTGCCAAGCACAAGATTTGCATAGCTAATACAGGTTTCTGATGTAGGCATGGAGCATTTTCCTCTTGCTCTCTCTTCATAACTTTTTTTTAGTACAATGGAAAAAAATCTAGCTAGCGAATAGCCCTACGATACTGGGTACCCTGACTGTCCCGAAGGAGGAGCGGCAAAAGGGACACTGGAGGTTCCGGTAGATAACGTAGCCCGGTGTTAGCACGGAAGGCGAGGGTGGCTAAGTAGTCCGCACATTGATTCCCTTCCCGCGGCACGTGCTGGAGGTGGAGGGTCCAATCACGATGTAACAAATCCCGGATACCTGTCATCAGAGAAAACTGGTCAGTAAGCTCAGGACGGGAGGAAGAAAGAATATTAATCACCTCGAGAGAATCTGTTTCAACAATGACCCGACGGTACCCCCTGGCTCAAGCCAAAGAGAGACCCGAGTGAAGGCCCCAAAGTTCAGCAGTGTGCGGCGATTCAGCCTCGATGTGATGCATAAAACTGCCGCACCAGTGGCCAGTAGAGTCACGAAGGAGGCCCCCGGTAGTAGCAATGGGCGACCCAGCCCGAAATGCTCCATCGGTGTTGAGTTTAACCCAGGTCGATGGTGGTGGGGACCACGCCACAAGACTGCCAACCGAAAGCCCAGGGCTCGGGTAGACACAGCGCTCGACTTCCCGTGCCCGGGCTATCCATCTGACATAATCCATCACTGCTCGCGACCCGTGCTGTGGCCACTCGAACTCGGGCTCGAAGATGCTTTTGTTGCACTAACTCCACAGCATCCAGCAAGCGACACCAAAAATAGAAGCCTAGGAGTCGAGCTGCCCGTGTGCCGGGGCCAGGAGGTTGGCTTTGACCTAGTCGGTCAACCCCGAAAGGAAGAATCCCGTACCATCCCTGGGCCCGAGGAGCTGACGCCAAAAGGCTCGGACTTGCGGACAGCCTCGGACAACATGGATCGTGGTCTCAACCTGGCCGCAGAAGGACCATCGGTCATTGATAGTGAGATGCCGGGCCACCCGTTGTTGGTTGGTCATGAGTTTCTGCTGACACAGGAGCCAAAGGAAAGCACGGATCCGCTGAGGCCCCACCCATTTTGGTTTTGAGTCTATTAAATTATTTTTATATTTATACTCAATATAATTTATTTCCATCTCTAAATTTACCGTCATTTCTAATTTAGAATCTCTCTTAATAATATACTGTAGGTTTTGCACATTAGCATTAAAATGTGCAATTTGTCTTTAGATTCTTGTTTATTTTAATACTATTTGTCGGAGAAGAAAATATCTAGATGATGTGAATTTGAAGATATGAGAGTAACAGGGCTTTTAGGCTTTTTTTAAAATATATATTCCATTATTAAATCGATTTTACTTTTGAAAAGTAGATAATTAGGGCTACACATTTTAGATCATAACTTATATTTGTTATAAAAATATTATTAATAAATTGTTAAGTATTAAAAAACTATCTAAAACTATCTAATTTGCACAAAAGATAACTACTACTTTTTATTATTAAAAAAGAAAAACAAAGAATCTCTTGCATTATACTTTTAATAATGTATTGAATCAAGAAAAATGCGTTGTAATATGATCAAATTACATAACGAGTCTACAAGAGAAGCAAAATTAAATTATATTCAAATATTTAAATATAAAAAGAAAATTAGGGAACAAACTTGAATTTTCGAAACGAATCGAATATAAGCCTTGTTTTTATAGATGTTGATATGAAATAGAATTAGAACAAATAACTTTTTGACACTTACATATTTCTTGAAATATTTAATAATTCGTGGAAAAAGATTGCCGAGAGAGTAGGTTGAAAGCATTTATTCAATGTATATAAAAGATTGCGTTCCACTAGAGTTCGAAAGATAAGGTGGGGCTGTGATATTGTCACATCATAGAATAAAGGAAGTGGAGAACGAAAACATGTTTATTAAATTCAGGTGATGTTATAGAAATAATTGAATGAGCTAGCATCCCGTGATACAACAATTGCAATTTTTAAGGAGGAGATGCGGGGGGGAAAAGAGGGCAAAATTACATATTTACATTATTCAAAAGCATAAAACGAATTACATCAGCTACAAAATGTTCCGGGAGCAATTTCAAAATGCCCATACGTTGTCGACTTACCACACATAATGCTCTCTTAAAACATGCCATACAGAATTTTTAGTGTGTTCTATGTTGCAATAAAAGTTGACAAGCCTCTGTTTTTTTTTTATTTTGCAAGGATGGCTGTTAAAAAGAGCCAGAGCCAGCAAGCAATCACGTTAGAAGCCTGAGAGTAAGTTCTTGTACTTACAAGTATATAAACAAAGAATCATCCGGCAATTGTCAGGAAAATCTTCTCTTTTACAACGCGCAACCCCAACTGCAAGCAGGTTAAAGAGAGAAATCATGTAACATATTTTTCACACTTTGAGAAGGATACAGTGTATTCCATTTTCATGAGCATTTCACATAAATTTATAAATAGACGAACCTAAGAAACTATGACGCGGTTACAATATGTGTTGACCGAGAGAATCTGGAGAAAACCTCGCCTCCTCTCCAGCATGATCGAAAAATTGGTTCAAACAAGAAAATTTTTTCGCACCATTGAGATTTCACAGCAGTTTCATTACACAAGTAATCTCTAATGCACAACTAAAGCATTTACCAATATTTTAGAGGAAGATGGATAGGTGGATGAAGAAGAGCAAGGATAAAGGATAAGTTGCAGTACCTGAAGAAATTTTCAATCTTGAACTTGCAAAATGAAGTGGCAGAGGCTATGACAAGAATTCAGTGAATCAAGCAACTCAAAAAGATTCCTGAACATCTTGTCCTCTGGCTAAACTTTTGGTGGCATTTCCACACTTTGAACTTTAAGTGAATGTCAAAACTTCCAAGTGTGTTCTCCTTCATAGTAAAACCGGGAAATCCATAATCACACTTGGTGCAAGAAAGGAAGCGAAAGCTGATCTCAAAACATATATTTGCAGAGCTTCCCTGAGTCTGTCGGTGGAAACTAGCAGGATTAGGAATCCAATGCTGTGTTATGCACGCCTAAAACCAAACCTAATTCAATCATCAATCACAAGATATCATCAAATGTTACTCATTGAAAGAAAACGCCAATGTTGAAGAAAATCAATAGAAATGAACATTGCAGCGTCTCCAAGATGGACAACAATTTCCGTACTAGTTACAGCCCATAGTTTGATAACTGCAGAATGCCACGCATCTGTAGGTATGGATTTTCCAGCAGCTTCTCATTGTTGCTCTACATGGCAAATGCAGCAACCATGTAAGTTTTTTATCGATGATGGTAAAATTTAACAGCACAGCAATGTAATGTTACACGTGCATCAATGACACCATGGAAATATTTCTAAAATCATAATTCAGCAATGAAAAACTAAATTTTCATGCATAACTCTATTCTGACATTATACCACAAATTCCAAGACAAAAATTAGATTATCAGAACTAAGTATACTTGATGCTTTTACACTGCTAAATTGTGCTTTAATAATTAGTTTGTATTATTTAAAGCATACAATTAAACAATATTTACCTGTTGAGCCTTGAGGACAAGATTTTGAAGCATGTGTTGGTAATCATCAGGATTATCTGTCATCATTCTCTGGAAAAAAACTAAATTGAGTCAAGACCAACTGGAAAACCACAAAGTCCAAAATTCAATCTCATCAGTGGAAAGAGCAAGTATCTTGCCTTCAGAAGAAAAGCTGAAGAGTAATATGCTACCCTTGAATCAGTATCATCTAAAAGTTCCCTGCCAAAAACCACAAGCGGGAACATGTTAGACATGTTTTAACAAAAAAGGTGAGGTAACAACAAGTGTTGCGGCTTGGAAAGGAAGGATCACCTAAAGAATTCTTCTCCACCAACTTCTTGAAATGCTGATGGATCTGCAGTACATTTGCCAATTAAAAGAAGTAGAAGCGTCGCCCTAATGTCTGATGCAGCACCAGGAAAATTTCCTCTTCCTTTGCTGCCAACAGCGACACCCAACGAGATATTGTCTGTAGCTGCACCAGCGAGCTGAATCAAAGGCCAATAAAACAATGCAGCAGGAACACGTGCAACTAGTTGCATGGGGATAACAGCCTGTCCTCGAAGAAGCATTGCTGCCATTGATGCTGTTTCACACATCAAAGAACCATTAACATGATAGCCGGATCTATTATCAGTTTCCTCCAAGAATTCATTCCGCTGACTCTTAAGTTCAGAGGCATCTTCACCAGAATCAATATTTTTGTTTTCATTGCTGTGGTGCCCAAATTCTCCACATGGTGTTGCAGTTGTGAGGCAAACTTTCAGGCACAATTGAGAGAATAATATGTCACTCATCTGCATAAGGAACCCAAAGTAACATGATATTAACCATCATCAACATGCTGAACCAGATAATATGGTTAATATTCATAGCACGAATTTAGCAGTCTTAAGACTAGTACATGATGTACCAATAGCTGGTACTTCAATACCATAGACTCCCACAAGACTATGTAATGTACTAGAAACAAGTCCCTTGCAAATACCAACAAGAAAGAAGATGATGCATAAAACAAAAATCAAGAGAATGTTTTAGTGGAAAGGTAATGTTTTAGTGGAAAAGTAACAAGGTTGCCATATCTTCAAAGACAGTGACCAGCACTTTTATGACTAAGCAACATGCATCTTGATTCATTGATGTGCACATGTACATAAGGTTTGGATGATAAGCAAAAAGGTTCTGCATAAAGATACCTTCAAAATGTTGATTCGATCTGTTTCGTTTATTTGAAACACTAAGGATAAAGCACTGCTCATAATGTCGATGATTGCATTTGCTTTCTTAAGTTGGCCATGCAAATTATCATCACTAGCATAAATGCCAGTTGAATGTTGCATTTCATTCTCATCTAACAAAAATTTGCACCGCATGAGAAGCCTCTCTAGAATAAACAGGAAGCCACATCTAATAACACTGTCCTTGGATTTCAAAAGTCCACAGAGCAGCCAAACTGACAAAGGAATATCAGAAGCAACTGAAGCATCATGAATGCCAGCATAAGTAATTTTCTGATGCAAGTCTTCAAGCTTGGACCATATATCTGTATTCATTCCCTCACTGATTTCTGCAATAAGCAAATCACCTAACCAAGTATAGCCATTCTGACGGTACGCAATTCTATCTGAATGAAGAAGAGAATGTAAAGTGGCCCACGAGAACTTTGCTTTCCAGACAACATCATCTCTTTGAGCTGCATTCTCCAAGTCTTCCAGAAATTTGCAAGACTTAGTTACCAGCATTTGATGGGAGAACTCCTGATCTAAATGAGTAAAAGAATCAATTATTGCATCAAATTTCTCTGTTATGTTCTCCAGGAGCTGCAAAGATAGAATTGGATCAGCATGCAGGATAATCTGTAGCTGCAACATTGTACGGTTGTTAATGACAGTAAAGGTGCCACAAACACAAACTTCATGGACCTTACCGGAATGAGTCGCTGATTGTTTGAATACATAGATAATTTAGCTGAAATTGATCTTCTCAAGAGCTCCCCAATTCCTTCAACTCCCAGTCTAACAGAAATATAAAATGCTTCAGGTGCATCAGCAAGAGCAAGTAGGGTTGCAAGAGGTTGAATCTCCTCATCATCATATTCTGAAACACCTGAAGCTTTGCATGCATCATTTATGCGATGCAACACATAATCAAAGAGAACTAAATAGAGATTTCTCCTCTCTTCTCTCAAGTTAGCAAGTGCATACTGCCAGAAAAAGGAAGAAAGTTATATAGGTAAAGGACTAAATCAGTTAATAGGAGCAACACCCATCAAATGCATTTTCATAATCTTCTCAATATTTGAAATGAATGATTAGCATACCTCATAGCAAATGAACTCAATTCCTCCAATCAGGTCAACCTGGTCTAGGAGAAACACACAAGCCTTTGTAGGTCCATCGGGTACCTGATAAAGCATGTTTACTAACATGCAAATTAACTTCCTATGAACTTCTTCTGCCCAAGAATTTGTCCTGCTAACGTGTATAAGCACCTTGACAACCTGAACACATAAATAGCTGCTGTTTATAACAGAAATTCAAGCAACATATAAAAGAAGATGAAACAAAATTTATATCCAAAAGTTGAATTTTTTTAAACTATAAATGCTTTCAGTAATCACAGCATCTCTCTTCAACCAAGCTAACATAAATTGCTAACAATTTTTGCAAGCTCTTCATATCGAGAGTAGCATAATTAACAAGGAAAAGTTGATAGAATTCCATATAAATGAGACTAAAGTGCTGTAGCTCAATAGGAAGGAAAAACAAACTAACCCTTATGTCAAGGCCTTCTAATCGTTTCCTCAATATTTTACCTCTATCACATACAAAATACAGTAAACAACTTAAAGCAGCTGCCCAAACTGATTCTTCCTTCTCCTCTGTCTGCAAAAGTTTTGATGATAACAGATAGTAATGAAGGATACAATCAAAGTTAAAAGGAAATAAAGAAAGATTTAAGTCAACAACAAGCACACATCAATTCAACAATAAGCATGATAAATCAAGGAAGTATATTGCATCGTCTGGAGCTGTACCTGGACAAGAAGAAGAAGTATTTCATACAAAATGTTTAAAATCCAAGACTCGAATGTATCAATGGCCGACATAGGGTCCAACTTGCTATCAGAGTCCACCTTCCTCTTTCCCTTTGTTGCAAGTTGATCCTCATTCTCAAAAACCATTTCTCCTGGGTACTCTTCTTCAATTGTAGAAGTATCATCCGTCATCAATGGTTCCAATAAATGGGCATGGACCCCTAGGTTCAGAATTAAATCAAAAGCACGAACTCTACAAGCGGGTTTCGGAGAACTGAGCATTCCCTGAATGATAATTAGAAAGAAAACATAAGAAGCTACAATGACGAAAAGCAAAAGAGAGGTATTTTCTCAATGCAGCACCTCAAGCATAGACAGTGTAAGCGGAGCTGCAGTCCCAGAGTCCAGCACATACCTAAAAAGCATAAATGTCTTTCCTCCATGAGAACCCAATCATACTAAAGGAATACAATGAGAATAAAGAATAGTATTCACAGAGTTAAAAAATATTCAACCTACCACTGTCCAAGATTCCTTCTTTTTTAAATTAAAATCAAGAAAACTATCAAGTTATTTGATGCATCATGTCCTGAAGAGTATTTGTCAGAGTCTAAAAGCGTTAAGCCTTCCAATATCTAACATTCCTTCTTGATCTTTGAATTCGAATAAGAAACTTCAAATGCATGAAGCTATGAAGAGTGAATGTGAAAGAGTCAAAGAAGGCTCAACCTTCCGCAATATTATTATTCTTTCTTTATTTCTCTCCTTATAATTACCTATGAACGGTGCTTTTCTTTAATGTACTTCATGGCTCAATGTAAGTCATTTGTAAAAATACAAATCCAATTAAGCATTACAACGTAATAATAGCAAGCATTTTATCAGTGTAAAAACTTACATGTCAATAATTAGTTTAATAAGGACGCTCACAGCCACATCAATCGGCGGCTTTCTACTGCTATTACTTAGTCTAGAAGACATCGTCAGATAATTAGGAGTTGTAGAATACGTCTCTGAGCTGACTGCTGTGATAACCTCAGATACCTCAGCAGGATTCAGTCGTAGAGGTTGCTGTTCACTGATTTTAAATTGAAAAACAAAACAAGGAGAAAGTGAAGTCTTATTGCAGATAATGGTCTTCAGTTTTATTTATGAACACAAAAGTGGCTGATTGAGGACCCAGATAAATGAAAAGGCAACTTGTCAAGAAGTAAATGAATGAAAAATCAAATTGAATGCCTTCACCTACATAAGAAAAGAATTATGTATCCAAAATAAAATTCAGGATGTCATAACACTATGTAACGACAATTACTTTTAGATGAGGAGCAAGCCTTAAAGAGTCAGGAGGGTTGGTACTAGAAATCAGAGTCTTATATGCAGGTATTCCAGACGAAACCTAAAGAATTATTCTTCTCAGAAGAAAAATGGATATTCCTAACTTAAATGTGCATAATAATCTTACTAGCAGAAAAAGAAACATTGAAGAATTGACGTAGCCTATGAAATACTGATTGAGGTATCCTTCACTAGCAAAAGTTATGAAGTCACCACATGCTTGTGAGCAAAATAATCAGAACATGTACTATAGGTTAAGTGAACACATTATTGTCGAATTGGTAGAATCTTGTGCACCTGTAGTGACGATATTGGAAGAGTTGTCGAGCACGTGGACGGAAAGTACTAACAGGTGTATCCTCCCTGCACCAACAATTAACAATTCATAAACACCGCAAATGTTCTATGAGCAACATTTTTTTTTCAGATTCCATAAAAGTCTAAAACATATTGAACCTATTGGTCTCAGGTTAAATCATTCATCTTTATGTGTCAACGAAGTTAAATAGCAGTAGCGTTGCATATAAACCTCCAGGAAAAGTTTCACATTCAAAAGCAGGAATAAGTGAAAGTCAAATCTAGTACATAATTATTAACTCTCAGTAAATTATTTCCTTAGTTCCCTCAGCTGATTTGATAGAGAAGATCGTTTGCAAGAATTGGTATGGGATGGCCTCAACCAAAGAAAGGAGATAGTGTTTCATCCCTATGATTTGGCATGGGATGGCCTCAACCAAAGAAAGGAGATAGTGTTTCATCCCTATGATCTAGGTGATCTAGAATACTTCACTTTGGAAAGATAACATATATAATAATTCTTTGGTACTTTTACAAAAGTGAGATATTAGGTTATATTGAAAAATAATGTGCAATAGTATTTATAAGTAGCTGTGCATATTTTGGACAACAAATCTTTACTAGAAAAGGTAGTTTCCAAGTATGGAAATGAGTAACAGGAACATGCCAGATCTGGTGAGATCCTGATTTGTTGCGTTTAGATGCTGTTATTGATCTCAAGTGGGAGTGAGCTGAGGCTGAATTTATAATTGTTGTGACTGATGACGGTTGCAACAGTTGATCAAGATATGGCATATCAGCTGTTCCAAAATATTTCCAAGGCTGGCCCTTCATTTTAGATTCCATGTCAGCTACAAGTAATGCAGCAGCACCCAACTCCAGGAAATTACACGGTCTCACACATTGAAGGTCTAAAATTCGGTCACTTTTTTACAAAAATGGAAAAAAACTGAAGTCAGATTTTCAAACAAACCAGACAATGAATATGTCATTCGCAGCTAAACAATGACAAATAATCAATATCTCATCAGCAGCTAAACAATATGACTAATAATCATGACAGAAGGGCATTCAGAAGTAAGTTACCTTTCAGTTGACAAAAATGATTGTTGATGCTCCCCAACCCAACGCCAATTCAAAAGGTCCATCGCAATGTAATTATGATCCTCTGAAGAATCTGCTTCACTGATATTGGACAAGTTTGATGCAGGTAAAGTATTAGAATCTTTTTTCTCTGTAGATTCTCCAACACTTGCAGGGCTTAATTGGGAATTAAACGATCTACTTAACAAAGATGATAATGATGGCAATGACTGTCTTGATGTAGAGGAAGGTCCAGTAAAAGCAGCAGATTGAAATAAGCGCCTTGGAATATGTTGAGCCACTAGAGAACGAACATAATTGAGAGACTTCACAAGTGCCCCAGAAGCAAAACTTGATACTGGCAAAGAAGGTGACGAATTTGAGGATGACGTCAGTGCAATAGATTGTTGGTTTAGAGATTGTGACCATGGGGATGATCTTCTATTGAGGTTAACCTCACATTCGGTAACAATACTCATACAGAACCTATCAATCTGAAGCAATGTCTCCTCGCAGGGTTTGTACCTGCAGGAAAAGAACGATGGGATATGAAATGAACACCAGAAAGAACTGCATTATAGGTATTGAAGGAACCAGCAGACTATTTCATAAATTCCACATCACCTTCATTCTAAATAAGTACTCAGTAAGAAATAATTAACAGATAAATCAATTTATTTTATTCAGTAATTCAAAAAATGCTTTCCAAGAACATTTAACATGATCAGCTAGTAACTACATCAATCTCACACAGATAATCCAGAAAGTGAGCTAACATCATGATCATTCAACTTCTTTGTTCAAGAAAACAATTGAAGAGACAAATTCTGTAGAACAAACTCACCGCAGAAGGTACCGCTTCAAAAGTGTCACACACCTTGCCACAACTGCAGGACTGGTGCAAAGTACAGCCACGTCAACAATAAACGACAAAATAATAAAAAGCAATACTCTAATTTATCTAAAGTAAACTGGAAAACTAAAAACACTTTGTTGAGCACAAGGGAGATATTAGAAGATCCATCAATTCATTTTTTTTGCTATAACATTACAGTGCCTAAAATATTAGAATGCCCTCACATCTGATGCAATATTAGAACTCGTATCTTTCACGTGACAGGCTTATCAAAGTCAACTTTCATGAAACGTGCCAAAACTAACATGCATTAAAGTCATCAAGTGAATCAATGAAAATCCCCCTACTCAAAACTAAACCAGATAATGTCGCTTCCATAGTATATAAATTATCTACTGAAGTCATTAGGCCAGTTAATCAAACATTCGTGTAAATTGAGAAATCCATAAGAGCAGAAGAACAACAATGATGACTTCTCTTGTATCTATCGAGTGGAGACTTGCATAATAATCCAAAAGGAAATATCACATTTACCTGCGCTCCCTCTCAGCAATAGTATGTTCTAGGATAACATTATAAGACAAGTCGGTTGTTGATGGGGCCGCCAAATAATCCTGCCCAAGCATGAAACTACAGTTGTAAGATCCAAAAGCGAGTCTCGTGCATACCGCACTAGTTAGAGGTTATCGTCTTTATTCATTCGTTGGCACTCTACAAACTGATACCCAATACAAAACCAAGCAATAGAATGACCACCTGAAACTGGCCAAGATCAAGAGTGATAGGTTGTACTAGGAGGGGGCATTATTTCAATGAGGGAAGATATTTAAGACGTGACAAGCAGACTCAGTTAACAAACAGAACGGAATGAAGTCCCAAAACGTTTATACTAAGAATCCCAATACTCAGAGTCCGCCATGCTTCTATCTCAGACGTAAGAATGTGATTTAACATCCTTATAGAAAGTACTGACAGTTTCAGAAAAATTCCCATTGCGAGTTTTGCTAGTAGAAATAATGTCACCATATTCAATGCACTAACATACAACATCTTTTCAGCAACAACATCCCAATTTATGGACTACAAAAGCTTTTGGTTGCCAAGAAACAACGAATTGAACCAAACAGAACCAGATTCTTCGACGCTCAAATCAAAATCTACTCACTAGTGTCCCAAAGCAAGCTAATTCTCCAAATCATTTAAAGCAATAAATCTCAAATCAACAACCGCAACCTCGCAGTTCAAATCCATCGAGCCAAGATCCAAACAAGAGTAAGAAGAAAGAAGAGAAAAGAGCCATTTACTCGCAGAGTTCTAGAAGCTTCATTGAGAACCGTCGCAGGACTACCGTGGTAAGAGGAAGCAGCACCGGATGAAGATGACAGGCAATCGGCGACGGCGCGGCGCAACGGCTCCGGCGGCTTCCGTAGCGTCGACGATCTCAGTCTAGAAGCGCTACCGACGAGACCGAATTGGTGAAATCTGGAGCTCCCGTGACTGCTCCGCGACGGACTGAACGTGGACATAGCAAGTGATCGACGCAGAGAATATCCGGCTAGACTAGCCTCTAGTGTCTTCGGTGAGCTCTCATGGTTTTAAGGAACAGAAAAAAGGACCCAAAGTACAGTACTTAAAATATTTCGTATATTTATATATATACATATAAAAAAATGGAGAGTGAGAGAGTGGATTTAGTCTCGAGTAGTTGTGTATTAGCTGTACGTATATCCGTAGTTTTATGATGTTGCATGAGCTGGCAAGCGCTAAATCTCATTTCGCTTTTTTTAATGGTATTTATTATTGTTAATTAAGAATATTAATATAAAATTTAAATTTAAATTTGTTTTTATTTATGAAGTAAACTAATTAGTGCCAAATTAGATTGGGTTAAACCTTTTGTTTTAAAAAATAAGAAGTGATAAGATATAAATAGGATTTTTGTAGAAATAATAGTTAAAATCATTATCTTTATAAAATAAAAGAATCAAATAATTAATATTTTATTTATCAAATTATATAAATTTTCTGATTTTTTAATTATAAAATTAATTTTAGGTTAAGAATAAAAAATGATAAATTTTAGATTTAATTTTAGATTAAAATTTTTCAATTAATATATCTATTAATTTGAGGTCAAATTGAATATATTTTAGAAGACAAATAAATTAATGAGAGGAATGTGCTTTTTCTTTTTGGCAATTAGTATAATGATTACATCTTTTTCCCTTCTTCTCCTTCTAAATTAGATAATCATTTCAAAATGTAAAAATATCCAATCTAATAACTATTTACAACATCATTAAGCTGAAAATTATTATTTGGTACTTTTCAAACATCCTTTTGTCTCCCCCTCTTGAGAGTGTACATTTCCTGAACGTATTAAAAAATGGGAAGGCATATGATATTTTCCATGTAACGGATAACTGCAGATAAAAATTTAATTAATGAATTAATTTTTTATTCAAGTTTTAAATTTTCTCAATTACCACTAATATGTACTGCTTTTCTCATTTATAATAATATATTTTTACTTAAATGAAATTTGCAATGACCTTACGGACCTACACGAAAAGGAAAGTTAGACCACACATAAGCTTAAATGAGATTTCATTCTAAAATCAATTGACAATAGGTAGAGTAGCTCACTAGGCTTATATGTTAGTCTTAGTTTTCTTCTTCTTTTCAATATGAGACAGTCACATGTGGATATTCTCAACACTTCTCCTCAAGTGCAACTGGGACTAGACATCCAATTATTATTTGAAATAAGCACAGCGGTAACTGGACCGAGTTGCTAGGACTAGAAATCCAGAGAGACAATCGAGAAATTTAATAATTCAAACCAAACCTGCTTTGATACCATGTAAAATTTGCAATGCGTAGATTCACACGAAAAAGAAAGTTAGATCGCACACAAGCTCAAGTGAGGTTCCATTCTAAAACCAATTGTCAATAGGTGAAGTAATCAACTAGGTTTATATGTTAATCTTTTTTCCCTTCTTTTTTCCAATATGGGACACTCATATGTAAATATTCTCAACACTCCCCCTCAAGTATAACTGAGATTGGATATCCAGTTGTCACTTGAAATAAACACAGTGGTAACCAGACCTGACCACTGAAACTGGACATCCAAACAAATAACCGAGAAATTAATAAGCCGGATCAAACATGCTCTGATACTATGTGAAATTTGCAATGGGTCTACAGATTCACACGACAAGGAAAGTTATACCACACACAAGCTCAAGTGAGGTTTCATTCTAAACCTAACTGGCAATAGGAAGAGTAGTCTACTAGGCCTATATGTTAATCTTCTTTCTCTTCTTTTTTCAATATAGGACACTCACATGTGGATATTCTCAACACTCCCTCTCAAGTATAACTGGAACTGAACATTCAGTTGTCACTTGAAATAAACATAGTGGTAACCAGACCGGGCCGTTGGGACTGAATATCTAAATGGACAACCGAAAAATTAATAATCCGGATCAAACCTGCTCTAATACCATGTGAAATTTGTAATGAGCCCACAGACCTACACGAAAAGAAAAGCTAGACCGCACACAAAATTGACAATAGATGAAGTAATTCACTAGGCTTATATGTTAATTTTCTTTCTTTTTTTTTTTTCAATATGGGACATTCACATGGGAATATTCCTAACACAAACATAATAATATGCATTTTGAAGTATAGTATGTGCAATCTTATATACGGATACTTTTTTTTCAAATTTTACATGCTTTAAACCAATAATTTTTAGTAATCTTTAAGTTATATTTGCATAACATATACGAACACATATATTTTTATGTTAATGACTAAATCTCACGGTAAATCAAATTAAGATTATAAAAAATTAACTTTTTAAGGAGTAATTCAAATGATTAAAAGATACTTTGATATAAGCATTTAAATAGTTATTAAAGAGTCCGAATTAGAAGCCAAAAAAAGTCCAAAAATTATAAATCCAATCAAATTCATGCCTAACACCAACTTTAGACAAAACTTAAATTTAAAAAGATCTAATATTTTATACCATATTTGAATTTAAAAGGACTCATTTAGATCAATTCTTTATTATTTTGAATACTTAAGGAAGAAATTTGGGATAACTTTATTTCACTTATGTTTGGTTTCATTTATATTTGCTTCTTGTTGTTTTAAGTTTTTTTTCTAGTTTTTTTTCTTTCAAATAAAACTAAAAATATGTTTGATTATTGATGTAATTGTATTTT
>JANIHY010000004.1:16200772-16212589 GCA_027479065.1 Erythroxylum brevipes | reverse complement strand
ATTACTTCGTTAAAGAATAGATTTGAACAATTAACGACATTTGATAATATTTTTGGATTTTTATTTGATTCAAAGAAGTTGAAGTCATTAGATGATTACGAATTAAGAAAATGTTGTACTAATTTTACGACGACTTTTTCTCATGATAATGTGTCTGATGTGGATTTAGATGATCTTTTTTCTGAATTAAAAGTATTGCAAATGACTTTGCCAAATGAGTTAATGTCATCAGTTGAAATATTAGAATTTGTTCAAGCTGCAGATTGTTATCCAAATGTTTCAATTGCTTATCGAATTTTATTGATTATATCTGTGACTGCAGCATCAGCTGAGAGAAGTTTTTCAAAGTTAAAATTATTGAAAACCCACTTAAGGTCATCAATGTCACAAGAAAGGTTGAATGGTTTAGCTATGTTATATATTGAGAAGGATATGTTGGACAATATTGATCTTGATAATATTATTAATGATTTTGCATCTAGAAATGCACGGAGTAATTGTTTTTCATAAATCATGATCCTCTGTATATTTCTTAGTGTTATGATCACTTAATATTTAGTTGATAATGTAAACTTATAAATTGAATCATTTATGTTTCATAAAAATATCTAAACTTAAGTATATTGTCAATTTATTGGGGCTTTTTTTTTAAATTTTGCCCAGGGCCTATAAAACTATAGGAACGGCCATAGTAAGAAACCAACTACTACTCCCCCTAACATCAATTGAACAATGAATAAACTGAGCATCCATTCGTAGCAAACTTATATCACAAACATTCTTATTCCAAAACAACTAAACACCACTAGCAAAACCAACAGAATGAGAATGGTAGAAGTCAGAAAAACCTACCTTCTTTGTCATCCTAGTCGCTCTTTCATTTGAAATTTGAGGCTCTATAATAATCAGAATGGTTCGGAAGATGAAGACGATATAATTCTTTTACATGGGTCAAAAAACCCCTCTTCGCAATTTCACTACAATTTCACTGAATTATTTTTAAATCCATTAAAAATATATTAAAAGAAAGAGCCAGAATCTTACTACTTTCTAGGTGGGCTTCGACTCCAACAACAACCATTACAATCTCCTTTGTTAGCCAGAGCTTTTGAAATTACCATTGGTTTCTCACACACAATGACTTCACCAGTAATTAGGTCGGGAGGTTTCGGTTCATTTGAAACAAATTTTGCCACCACCCTACCACTAACATTATCAATCACCGGTAATACAGGCACCTTCGTTGACGAAATGCTAAGAACCTAATATTCTACGACCAAAATCTGGTCTGATGCATCAGACACTATACCCTCTACATTTGGCCCAAAATTTTGTCCAACCTCTAAAGCCTCCTTTCTCCTATTTACAACCATTGGACCTCAGAAACATGCCTACGTACAACAGGCCCAGTCCGAAACTGACCCTTCTCACTATCAGACCTCCCAACTCCTTAACCACTATAGGCTTCTTGCCTTTATCTCTTGGACCGCAGCCAACTAACATTAGAAATCCTCTTGCCAGGCCCAACAGAACCCTTATCCACCTTGACAACCAAGTTATCCTCCACCTGCAAAGATTCAAACCAATTTTCAGTGATAATGTTATATACATTCTTCTCCTGAGAAATAGGAGTAGACTTTGTTTACGTTGTGTAACCAACTATAGGCTAAAGATATTTTCTTTAGAATTTGAACTAGCATCAACCATCGCCATATCCTTAGCTACACTAGCGTTCTCCACCCCAATAGTCACCGAAACCACCACCTCTAGACAATTTTCAATACGATAATTGACACGGCCACATCCTAAATAGAACCCTAAAATTTCTTCATACTCCACACGCCACCATACACCTCCAATAAAGACCTTAGGAATAAGAGATTGTTCAAGATTCAATTTAACACAAACTCTAGCAAAACGTCCTCTAGTAGCCATGGACGTCTGCCTATCTACCTTAAAGGGTGTTCCAACAACACTAGCTGCTGCAAATAGGAATTCATCACGATAAAATTCCATTGAAAATTTAATAAAACGAACCCAAGAAATCATTGAGGAAATTCTAGTTGTAGATGGTTGAAAACCAGGCTTCCACTTCTGAATATATAATGGCAGACCTCCAACAATATAGGGACCATTGGACACAATTCGCAACATATCCTCCTTCTCTTCAAACTTAGCAAGGTAAAAACCAAATCCCAAATCAATAATATCCAGTCCTGCAGAAGGCTTCTAAAGCAAATTCAATCGATTCTCCAAGTACATAAAATTAACAGACATCCCATAACTTTAACAATGAGAGCATCTTTCCACTTATCACTAACCTCTTGGACAATATCATCATCAACGAAAACCTTCGGTCGCAAGTAATCATTCCTTTCATACTCTAAATAAAAATTTTTCGTCTAGTAACTACAGAGATCAAAAATCGAATTCTGACTTACGAAAGAAGTGGAATTTGCCCTAGATGACTGCCCTACCAAACAATCATGAAAAGAAGGTCATGGCCTTGCATGCAACTCAGTAGTAGCCGACAAAATGGGACCAACAACCGTAGAGTCAGTTAAATCAGGGCTAGGCGATTGTCCCACTTGAAAATTATTCTCAATCGACACAGGAGAAAGCACAAACTGAGCGAAAGCACAAACTGAGCCCCCTCCATTCTCTCTTTTGAATTTAAGCACAAACTGAGCCCCTTCCATTCTCTCATTTGAATTTACACTTTATACTTATTTATCTATATCTCTTTTAATCTCTCTCTCTCTTTCTCTCTCATCCCTCTTTTGTGATAACTTTTGGGCATAATTGTCTTTTTGTCCCTTAATTTCTTAGTTGTTAGAGCAAAACCCTCATCATAAGAGCATTTCTAAAAACAATATGTTGAGTTCAATCTGTCAACCTAATCAGTTGATCACTAAACATGATTATCAACGATTTGATATAGTCAAACAACCAAAAACATCTTAATCTACCAAAACATAACTGATCAACTATTTATCAAACAAGACTTATATAATAAAGCACACATGTTTTAGTATACAAAGCAATAAGATATTCTATGGGTATGATAATAAGCAATGATTGAAAAATTTAATCGATTCGATTGAGTCGACTATAAAAATATTGAATTATATATTTTTTCAATTTAATTTTAAATTTTTTGGTTCGATTTATTTTAACAACCCTTATTGTTAAAACCTAATAAATTTATTAATTAATCGGTTAGTTTTTATAAATTAATAAGTTCTTATAAACTAAAATAAATCGATTAATTTTCATTTAATACTCATTTTCCAGTTAAACTTCAAACTATTCAGTTAATAAGAACAATTTTTTAATCATACTTTAAAATTTTAAATTTTATTTAATATTTATCCAATTTATCATATGTCAGCTTAACCTTTTAAACATTAAACACCTTATCTTTAAAAAATAATAACTAATAATTTTGAAAACAGGAGCATGAATCAGATATTCCTAATCGATTGGAATCAAATGAAATTATGAAAATGATTGAATTCTAATACGACTTAAATTTATTAAATAATTCGATGGAATCTTTGTTGACTTTTCAAATTCTTGTTCGGCTTATCAACTTGAAAGATTTCCTTAAATGAAAAAGATTGCATTATCATCGTATCCTTGAAGGATTATTGATTTCTGATACGTATCAAAATGGCCACAATCATCCCGACTTCTCAAACGCGATCATGGTCCTTTTATGTACATGGATTAACTTGGGCATTTTTTTGTTTTTGTTTTACATATTTGTCGTTCCAATCATTCCCCTTTTTTCTTGGGGTGCTTAATAATCTTCTTTCTTGAACCGGTCACTTCCTTAGCCGGAAAGGCAACCTGACCCGGCTACTTAATACGCTGACCGCGTAGACCTCGCGTAGACGAGATTACAACCGTCCAATGTCCAAGTCATCAAAGCAGTCCACACGATAAAGAATTGGCATGGGCTCCACAACAAAGATTCTCAGAAATTTCAAGGACACTGTACGGTTAACTTGCGGAAGAAGGATTCGCATTAGCCAATCAGCTGCGTCGCGTCCACGTACCTAGCCTCTAAATCGCAAGCAATGAATCACTTGACTTTTGAGCGGCATACACATTGAACAGGCTAGCCTCTCCCCGATCACATATAGTGTAGCCCATACCATATGTGATTTCTCCCGCAGGAAACGATCGATTGAGGTGTGAGATAGCCAAAGTCAGCTCATATACCCAAAAGTAGTAGCAAATCATCTGCGTTGCCTCTCCCTCTCTCCGCACAGTTGAAGAAGAAGAGAGCAAGACTTGAGAGTGCTAGAGTTTGCTTGCACGAGCTCTAGCGTTTGGGAAAGATGGCGCCTACTTCTCCGACACATTCGCTTAGCTCTTCGAGTTCTGCTACTTTTGAACCGTCCAACTCCAACTTCGCGTCTCTGCCGATAATGTCTATGAAGGAGAAGATCGTCGACAAAATTCTGGAAAATCGAGTCACTCTCATTGTCGGCGAGACTGGTTGCGGTACTCTCACTCCATCTTTGCTCCTTATTCTCTTGCTTTTTAGCTTTATTCGTGAGGATCAAGTTTGAACCGTTATTTGTTTCTGTTTTCTTCTTCATCGTAAGTCGTTTAGTCTTGTTTGTCTAATGAAAGAACGTAAGGACTCTTCGAGAAGCGCTGTTCACCTTGTAATTTCTTTTTAGTTTTTGCTCTCAGTACGTTACCCTCCGAGTGAATGTTGCTTGAATCATCTGGTGCGGTTGATATTTTCCGTTGGTTTACTATTATAATACCGTGATGTGTTGCGTGCTTTTAGGCGCAAGGTAGGAGTTATGGAATGAACAGTAAAACGAAATTTCTATGTTAGCTTATTTCCTCTACGACTGTTGTTATGATTATTCTTACGAGCTTTACCAATATTCAACCTTCTTCTGATGTTGTGTGTAATTTGTTTCACATTTTAATTCTACCCATTTTTGTTTTGAAGGAAAGAGCTCTCAAATTCCCCAGTTTCTCCTGGAAAAAAACATGGAGCCCATTCTATGTACACAACCAAGGAGACTTGCAGTTGTTGCCATCGCTAAAGTAGTTGCTAAAGCTCGCAACTGTGAATTGGGAGGGGAGGTTGGATACCACATAGGGCATTCCAAGCTTTTATCACCAAGGTGGCTTTCTACACAATTTCTCTTGGTTTTAGCAACTTTGAGCTATTCAAGTGATTTTCTGCGTCCATCATATCATTTGGTTTGTCCTGTTTCAAACACCATTTTTTGCTAAATACTTTCCACTTCACAGAAAAAGTTTTGATTAGAATGATTAGCAAATGACCAGCTTCCGGGCTGCCTATGTATGGAAAATGCAGAAATTCTGTTTCTCCTGTTTCTATATTTTGAGGTTCTGGAATTAATCATTTAGGCATGCATTTCTCTTTGTAGGGTACAAAATATTTTCTGCTAATTATAATCAATGAAATCAGATAAACTGCTGTTATTCATACTCTTCTTGGGAAAAGGGTGTTAGCCAGAGGCTAGTACTTATTTTGGATACAGTTCACTACCTTGCAAAGAAATTAAAAAAAAATGTGCGAGGTGTATGCTTGGGTTCGTACCTGTTTCAGGTTTCAACATTATTTAAGTTTATTCTTCACAGGACATGATTAAGTACTTGAATGCAAATAACTGATTTGTACTTGAGTTTGTTATCTAAAGATTCCCTCTTCTCATGTCTTTGCTTTACTATCGCCTCAATAATTCCCCTCCCTTTTTAATTTCAAGGACTTTATGTTTTATATTTTGGTATAATCTTTTTTGCAGATCAAAGATTGTCTTTAAAACAGCTGGAGTGGTGTTGGATGAAATGCGAGATAAAGGATCAAGTGCTCTCAAGTACAAGGTTATCATTCTTGATGAAGTGCATGAAAGATCGGTTGAGTCTGATCTTGTTCTTGTTTGTGTGAAACAGTTTCTACTAAAGAACAGAGATCTCAGGTGTGTCTCCTACTTCTGTGTATGATCTTATTATCCAATATGCCATTGTATTAATACTTTTTAAAGTTCAGTGTGGGTAAGTTTGAACTTTAAGGCTTTGTGAATTTCACTTCTCATTCTGTTATGCGAAATTTAGCACTTGTAATGTGCTATTGTGTCATATATAGGACACATACCATATTTTGAGTCTCCGAATAGTGCTCCTTAAGATTTAGCTAAATTTTGTGCCTTCTCAGGGTGATATTGATGTCTGCAACTGCTGATATATCAAGATACCGGGATTACTTTAAAGATCTTGGTAGGGATGAAAGAGTTCAAGTGCTTGCAATTCCCAGTTCAACCCAGCAAGCCATTTTTCAACGGAGAGTCACATATCTTGAGCAGGCAATGACCCTTACTTGGTTTGTTTCTGTTCTTTTATTTAGAAAAGAATTTGTACGGGTAATCCATCTCAAATTTCTTAGAGAGGGGCCACAATTTTGAATGATTTAAATCACGTTCTTCAATTTCATATTTTATTTACTGAAGCTTAGCAATTACATCAGTTGTGCCACATTGCTATTTAAAACGTTTTTTGTGCCTAATTTCCTATAATGTTGTAGGATGTGATATGAATATTTTGTTGCAATTTTAGTTGAAACATATGATAAACCTAAGATGCAGTGTTGGAGCATTCTGACTTGTTATGTGATAGCATTTCTGATAATGTTGCTAATGATTTATTTTTTTTGGGGTGGACTAGGTATCTGAATTGCTTGGAATCAATTCGGAATATTGTTCAGGATATAGCCCTAGTATTGCTGCTGCTGATAAGAAACCTGAAGTGCATAAGCTTATTTATGATTTGGTTATACACATTCATGAACATGAACCAGACATTGAAAAGGGCATTTTGATTTTTCTTCCAACATACTTTGACTTGGAGCAGCAGTGGTTCCGTTTGCTGCCTCTTAGTTCATCTTTCAAGGTTCATATCCTACATCGAAGCATTGACATCGAACAAGCTCTCATGGCTATGAAAGTGTTGAAAACCCACCGTAGGGTACGCTCCTACCTCCTTATGATTGCATAGTTTCAATTTCATGTTAGGAAACAGGATTCGAACTTGTATTTTGACTAAAATGTTTTCAATATAACATTGAGGCTAATGTCTTAATTTCTGGTTTGCCCTTTGTCTTCCAAGAAATTTGCATTCTTCTGCAATGACCTCTTGTAACTTATCAATTCGGTGAGATCCTCCTTTCTTTTTTGGGTTAAGCATATTCAATAGGGGTCTTACGTACTAGGCTGCATATTGCAATAGAATGTTACAGATTCTGGAATTAAATATTAACTATTAAATCCCTGCCTTTTGCAAATAATTTTGAGACCTTTACTCTTTTGGTCGAGGGTAGGTAATTCTGAATCTTACCAACATTGCGCATTTTCACTTGTATTTTGCTAGGTGATACTGGCAACAAATATTGCTGAATCATCTGTGACCATACCTCAAGTAGCCTATGTGATTGATTCATGTCGATCTTTGCAAGTTTTCTGGGACAATACCAGTAAGCAGGACTCAACTGAGATTGTTTGGATTTCTAAATCTCAGGTATTGAGAGCATATTACACATGGGTCCAATTTCTAGGATTTCTTTCGCTTAATTATTAAAATTATCTTTTAGGCTGATCAACGAAAAGGGAGGACTGGTCGAACTTGTGATGGCCACATTTATCGATTGGTTACAGGATCATTTTTCAATAAGCTTGAGGAGTTTGAGTCGCCAACTATACTAAAGTTGTCACTGCGGCAACAAGTGCTTCTGATATGCTGTGCCGAATCAAGAGCTATAAATGATCCCAAATGTATGCCTGTGATGTTCATATTTGATGCAAACTGTACGCTCAACTTTTATGTTTAGTGATGGGGCAAGAATGTTTCAAATCACCCTTTGAATAAAGATACTCCAAGTTGGGTCTGATTGACACGCTATGTCCTTTTATAGTCATGCTTTTTAGTCTTTTATGAGTTATGACTATATTTGCATGATCAACTTATTAAAAAATCCAGATGCATTCGTTATTTTGTAATTTAGTCAGGTTCTTAGAATAGTATTTGAACCTATTCTAGATTACTGTAATTTCTGTGTTGACCTCTAATCCTCTGTCCTGGCTTACCTTATCCATCATAGGCTTAAACATTGGGGTTCTATTAGTTTTGTTGTTATCTTGATCTTATTGTATGCATCCGAAATCTACATGCATATATAAGTATGTGATGAAGGCAGAGTGTTAAAAATCTAGTCTGTGTGATCAATAGATATTAGCTTCCATTTTTTATGCTGGCCTTAAAGATTAATTTGAACATTTTTGCGTGACTTGTGTGTACCCAGCCCAAAAAAAGGATTATGCACAGTCTAATTATGAAATTATGATGCTAGTGTTATTGCAGAAGGCTTTAGACCCCCCAAATCCTGAGGTTATTGAAGATGCAATAAACTTGCTTGTTCAAATGGATGCATTAGTTCAATCTGCAAGAGGCCGGTGTCAGCCTACATTTTATGGACGCTTGCTTGCAAGCTTGTCCTTGAGACTTGATGCTTCTATACTAGTGCTAAAATTTGGAGATATTGGATTACTGCGTGAAGGCATTCTGCTTGGCATATTGATGGACACACTGCCTCTACCGATTCTTCGTCCATTTGGTCAGAAGCATCTGGTATGATAACGTCCTTTATACATTTGACTGTTCCAAAAATGATGTACTTACTGTAAATCAGTTCTCCACCTCAGTTTACAGAGTATGCAGGCCATCACTTTGGTGGAACTTGTGACAGCAATTTGAAAATAGGTCAAAAAGAGATGATTTTGTTGGGGAACTTTTATGCATATCAATTTTGGCAACATGTATTCAAGGTAAAACAATATCTTTCTTCTCCCTGCTGTAGGAATACTCTTTCCACTGAACAATGTGCTTTGCTTTAAAGGATTTTGTGATGTTTGATGTTTGATGTTTGATATTTGTTCTTTGCTCTGAAGGACAAGCATCGCCTTGAATACTTGACAGAAGTTTTAGAGGTGAAACAAATGGAAGATACAACATTATTTCTACGTACGATTGAAGAGGAATGGTGCTATTTCCATAATCTTGTCCGGTCTTCACTACATCATGTCGCAGAGCGGTGTATGGGTTCATAAACATTTTTAGCTACTTACGTGAAACCTCATTTCAAATTAGATTTTTTTTTGAACGATTCATTTCAAATTAGATTTGCTTTTGCTTTTTTTCCAGATGAAGATATACTAAATTCAGTGCACCTATTTCGGCCCGAATTTCTTGGTAGATGTGATGGCCTGCCAAGCTATTATGATCCTTGTGAGTTCTTGCACTCATGCCTTCTAATTTGTCAACCCAATGAGAAGACGGGTATCGTTGCTGAAGATGATGAGAACACTGAGCCATTTATTGAGACAATAAAATGCTTACCTACACGATTTGTGAATTCTGGTCATCTTGGAAAAATTGATCTGGCTGAAAAGTTTACCAAAATTATCACAGAGGTAAAATTACATTTCCCCTTCATTTGGTTATCATTTTCTTGCTGATAATTCTTTGGAATTTTTTCATGTTAAAAATAGATAAGATTCCAAAATTCTGAAAGCACATGGAATGATCAATATAATGACGTTAACAAAAGTGTGCCTATCACCTATGGGGCAACTCCTTTATGTGTATTTTTTGCGAATGGATCTTGCAAGAATGGCGATCAGTGTGCCTTTTCTCATTCTCCTCAAGCAAAAAGTCCAGCATGCAAATTCTTTTTCACTCTACAGGTATTTCCACTTCTGGACTTCAATTTTATATGAAATTATTTTAGGTCATTTACCGTTTCTGTTTACCAAAAACCTGTGCTAAGTGGAACATGTTTCATCGTGAAAATTTAATTAAAAGTTACATAGGTTTTTGGCTATCATTTTATGGAGATAAAATATGCAGTTGCAGTGCTGCAGGGAGATAAAATTTATGCTAATTGAGGTGTATGTGTATTGGTCCTTAACCTTTTGAAATGACGCTTAGTTCTTTCTGCATTGATATGGTTACTCAGAAGAATAATTAGGAGTCAGCTGTTGCAGAAGAGCCGCAAGTTCAACCGTCTATTTGGCACTGTTGTGTTTTGGGAATAAAGTTTTTCTTAGTGGGGACTAGTTTCTGATTGCCTCTTAGTTTGCTGTCTTCCTTGTTGTTTATATCATTTATTATGCTCATGGAAGTGGATCTACAGGGCTGTCGAAATGGAGAAACGTGTATCTTCTCTCATAATCTAGATTCGACGGCATCATCAAAAAGCACAATGCCCTCTTTACCTGAAGATGATTTTGCAAGTTCTAATTCCCTTCTACAGTTATTCTCAACATCTTCTGATGGGTACATCCTTATATTGGATGACACTGGATTACAATTATGCTCTAAAGTTGCTCGCCACTTTGATCCATGCAAAATAATTACGACAACTTGTATGTCAGAAATCACAATTAATGACCCTTCATTGTCTGGTATGAGTATTTTATGGGGCATTCCAGACCCACTCCAGACGATTGTTTCTGGAGCAAAGGAGAACCCCATTCCATGGAGTAAACTGAAATGCATATTATGGCTAGCTAACTTAGAAAGCTATGCTGAAGATTTGAACAGGCAAAAGGTTCTTGTCCAGAATTTTTTCAAGTCTTTGGCCCACAGAATGTTATCCGATGACTTGTATGATGTTCAACTTATCCTGACCATGAACAATATTAGGTTTTCACAACTACAGGTATAGTTTCCAGCGGAACATTCTTTGCGCATCGCTGTCAATATTGGGTGTTAGATTTCTTGCGTGCTCACATTTTGTTTACCACATTGCACTGAACGACATAGTTTCCACATTTGTGTGCCCCTTGGTTATGCATTACTGATGTTGTTTTTGCACATCTTTGTGGGGATGAATCAATCTGAAGGAATGCGTTTAATTTTCAGGTGGAGAAGTTGGGCAGAGAGAGCTTCTTTGTCCTGAGAAAATCCTTCCCATTTGATGAAGCAAGCTTTGGGCATTTTTCTGATATTGTTCCCACCAGGAAACCGATGCTGACATCAAAGCCAATCTGTTATGTTTTTGATGCTGACATCAAAGCCAACCTGCTGAAATTCAATTTGGTAGTTATGCAGCCACCTATAGAAAGTTCCTGCATGATATCCAAGGAATCGAGGAAATAACGTCACTTGGTTCTGCATTAGATTTATATTGAATCACCCAAATCCCTCGTGCCCAGTTGTTTTTGAATTGGCAAATTAGTTTTTTTAAGGGAGTGTATTCATGTTCTCTTAAGTTATTTCGTAAAACACTGGATCCTAATGCAGTTTGATTTTATAGGATATCTTATGCAGCTTTTTTAACAAAATCAACTCGTGTCGCCGAGCCGAGGATCATTTTGATAATTTGGATCATCTAGGAGTGTTGTTCTTCTTCTGGCAGTGCCTTGTGGTCGAGACTGCAACTTATTATTGTATGGGCCTATCACTGCTAAGAATCACACCAAGTTCAGTAATGAACTTCTTGATCCAAACTGCTTCCTTTGCTGCTTCTGAAGCGGCAATGTACTCTGCCTCGGTTGTTGAATCGGCAGTCGTCTCTTGTTTGGAACTCTTCCAACTGACTGCCCCGCCGTTCAGTGTGAATACATAACCTGATTGGGATTTGGAATCATCCTTATCAGATTGAAAACTGGCATCTGTATACCCGCTCACCTGGAGATTTCCATCTCCATATATCAAGAAAACATCCTTAGTCCTTCGCAAGTACTTGAGGATATTCTTGACAGCCAC
>JANIHY010000004.1:16148261-16158380 GCA_027479065.1 Erythroxylum brevipes | reverse complement strand
CCTCCCGCGGTGTCTTCGTTTCCTCCCATCGGTGAGGATTCTTTGATCTTTTCTTATGGTTTTCTTCTCATTGTGCTAGGCTAACTGGTGTAGTGTGATTGATGAAGGTTGAGAATGATATTGCTTTTTGCTGGGCTCACCATCATCTATTCAAACTCCACCTGCTTCGACGTACACTCTATCTGGTTTGACGTATACTCCACTTACTTCAATGTACCATCAGTCTCTTCATGTGTCACCTTATTCAACATGACAGATTCATCAAAGGTGATATCTCTGCTAATGATAGTCTTTTTTGCCTTTAAACACTAGAGACGGTATCCTTTAACTCTAACATTGAAGCCCATACAAAGTGCCTTCTTTGCTTTTGGATCTAATTTTGATTCATTAATATGATAATATGCAGTAGAACAAAAAATATGAAAAAAAATCATAATTTGTTATAAGTTTTTCAGACCATATCTCTAATGGAGTCTTGCCACCAATTGCAGATGATGGCAAATGATTAACGAAATGTTGAGCGTAAGTAACTGGCTCAGCCCAAATCTTTCTACCTAACCCAGCATTAAACATCATATACTGGACTTTCTCCACCAATGTTTTATTTATACGCTCCGACACTCCATTCTGTTGTGGTGTTTTTCTAACTATAAAGTGTCAAACTATGCCAGACTCTTGATATACTTCCAGGAAAGGATCACTCTTGTATTCTCCACCATTGTCTATTCGGAGAACTTTGATCTCTCTTCCCGTCTAATTATCAACTTGAGTTTTTCACTTAAGAAAAACTTAAAGCACATCATCTTTGTTCTTCATAGTAAACATCCAAACTCTTCTGAAAAAATCATCAACAAAAGTGATAAAATAATACCCACCTTCAAAAGACGAAGTCTTAACAAATCCCCACATATCTGAGTGCACATAGTCTGAAGTATCTTTAGTGTCATGGACGACAGTGCCAAATTTTACTATTCTTTGTTTTTCCAAAATACAATGCTCACAAATTTCAATTTGCAAGTCTTCGTACCTTTCAATAATCCTTGCTTGATAAGAATTTGTAAGAATTTTTCATCAACATATCCCAAATGCATATGCCAAAATTTTGTTGCCTCTACATCCTTCCTGCTACTAAAAGTTGTTGCCGTTACTGTCTCAACAATTGTACTTCTTTGATAGTAATACAGCTTAATTTTTCTTACGCCTTTCAATATCACAAGTGCTCCCAAAGTTGCCTTAAGAATTCCATCTCGCATCATCATAACTAGGCCTTTTGATTCTACGGTCCTCAAAGAGATGAGATTCTTTTTCAAATTCGACACGTACCGACCATCCCTCAAAATTCTAGTGGACCCATTATATTGAATATTATAAATGCGAAATAAATAAAAGAGATAAGGAAATAACACACTCAAAACTTAATAATGGAGTTCGGCTAATTGTGCCTAGTCTCCGAGCACTATTTAAGACAACTTACTCTTATTAAAAAGAAAATACTAAATTTAATATGTATACAAAATTTGAGGATATATCAAAATTTTGGGATGATTTAGAATAGGAGGAAAGAGTTATTTTATAACTTGAAAAACTCCTTCAATTCTCATTTCTTCCCTATATGGGATATAAATTGGGTCATGGTTTTATGACACTATATGATTAAGTTCAAAGGGATTAGAGATTTTAGGAGATATTAAATCCTTTTTCATATATTTAATAAAATAAAAATAAAAATATTTTGTTAATTAATTTTAAGATATAAAATATTATTTAAATACACGTAAGGTGCAATGTTGACATCTGACCTTAAGCGACATGCATTTGTGGACAATTTTAACAAAGATGTAATGATAAGTTGACAGAGTTGACAATTTTTTTACACATTGCTCCATTTTTGAAAGGTTAAAGGTTATATTAGTACCACAGATGACGATAAAGGTCATCTTAAACTTTTTGCTAAATATTAGGGGACAAACTAGACCTTTCTCTGCACTAATATGATATGGTTTCCTTTTAGTCTCATCCTAATGTAAGTAATTTGCTAAAAAAGGAGAAAGGTTCATAATTAGCATATACAAAAGTTATTTGATAACGTAAGATTATGGTATTCCATACGAACTCTTCTCAAATAGCCCAAATCACAACAGGTTACCAGCTAATTTATCCTAACTTAATTTTTTTCATGGTATTGAGTTATTTGACCATTTCATTCATATACATATATATATATATATATATATATCACAAGGGAATAAAAGTTATACAAAAGTAAATTTATATTCACTGAACTTAATTTGAAATGTGACAAATTTTGGTTAAAATAACTTTAATTTTTTAAAATTTATTTATTTATTAATTTTAAGAGAACAAATGTCTATTTACATAATCAAAATCAAATGCGATTAATTATTAGTAAATTTCTTATTATGTTAATATTTATGGACGTAAAGTATTATACATATAATTTTTAATAAATAATCCATAGAAACTAGTGTATTTATTTTATTTTAATGATAATTTACAATTAATAAAGGCATTATAATTTTTAATATTTTATTTAAAAATGATAAATTGAAGTTCTTGTATTAACATTTTTCTTGTTTAAAAATTGACTGGAAATTTAAAAGAAGCAAACGCCATGAAAATCAAAGTCCAAATCAACCCAACAAAGCAAAGATCTGTGCGGTCTTCCCTATCCCGGGTTGGCACCGCCCCCAAACAGGCCCCCCCTCCTATTGGAATTGAAATTTACAAGCATCACCTTATTTAATTTGGTTAACCATAACCACTTTAGTCTCATCCGGCGACAAGCGTTTACTTTTCCAATCCCCAAAAGAAATGCCACGTAGTGGAGTGGCATTTCCGGAATTCCACCCAAAAGCACACACCCTTTTGGTCCTTCACACCATCCATAAATTCCTATTTCTGAAACCCAAACGTCTCGCCACTATTCACCACCCCGAAACCAAAACGCTTCTCGTCTCCGTTCAAGTTTAAAACAGAGAACAAATAGTAGAAGTTCTGTTCTTGATTCCGAGTTCACTATTATGGGGTCGGAGCTCATTTATAGAGGCCACGACGAGGCCCATCCGACCGCCGACGTTTACTCGCCTAAGCCACCAAAGCCATGGATCTCCTTCTCTCGTCCGATTCGCTACATCCTCCGAGAACAGCGCCTTTTATTTGTGCTCCTCGGCATTGCCATTGCCACTGTTTTCTTTACCCTCCTCCCATCGTCTTCTGTTCACCGCCACTCCAGATACGAGCCCATCTCCGACAATTCTCTCTCTTACTTCCCTCAACAGACAACAAGCGCTATGCGATACTACGAGCCAGAGAGAATCGCGTTCGGATCCATCGGGAAGGTTCCGCTGGGGCTGAAGCGAAAAGGGCTTAGGGTTGTGGTGACCGGAGGAGCCGGGTTCGTGGGTTCACACCTCGTGGACCGTCTGCTCGCGAGAGGGGACAGTGTGATCGTGGTGGATAATTTCTTCACCGGCAGAAAAGAAAACGTGATGCATCATTTCAATAATCCGAGGTTTGAGCTCATCAGACACGATGTTGTTGAGCCACTTTTGCTTGAGGTGGACCAGATCTATCATCTCGCGTGCCCTGCGTCGCCCGTTCATTACAAACATAACCCAATCAAGACCATAAAAACTAACGTTGTCGGGACGTTGAACATGCTTGGTTTGGCTAAAAGAGTTGGTGCCAGGTTTTTGCTCACTAGCACCAGCGAGGTTTATGGCGATCCACTTCAACACCCTCAGGTCGAGACTTATTGGGGAAACGTTAATCCCATCGGTGAGTGATCTTTTGTTCTTTTGCTTTTTCAGGTTTAATTTAATTTGTTCCATTTTTAGTGAGTCATAGTACTTCGAATGCAAATTCGGATTCCAAGGATCTGGTGACATGCGTTTCGGTGAAAACGGTGAAGCGCATTTTAGCAGCACATGAGGCACGCGTCTAGCGTGCGTTATACGTGTTGCGTAGTGTAATGGAAGTCCATGTCCGGCCTTTGTCTTAACCAAAATGATGTTGAGTGGTAGGAATGGGGACTTTCGAGTCTTGACCGCGGAATGTGGATCCAATTTCAAGGACTTGCAATTGGCGGGTCAAGTAATTTTTTTTTTTCCAATAGGAAAAATAGGTGGGCAAATTCGGTAATTTGGGTAGATTTAGGCTTTTTCGTAATAACTTTGGTACTTCTTTTGGAGTGTGGACCTGAAGGTTTCTGACAAAGGCAGTGATTGGTCCGGTGCTTGAAAATGTGACAGGTGTCCGAAGTTGTTACGACGAAGGAAAGCGAACAGCAGAGACATTGGCTATGGACTACCACAGGGGAGCAAGTGTTGAGGTCAGTTTTACTTGAGAATTATAAGTAGATAGCTTTTTTCCTATATTGTAAATAAAATTAAAATGCTTGTTTCAGGTTAGAATTGCCAGAATATTCAATACCTATGGGCCACGCATGTGCATCGATGATGGTCGTGTCGTTAGTAATTTTGTTGCTCAGGTAAATGTAATTTCTTAGGCGGGCGATTATTGTTTATTAATAACAATACCAGATAATTAATTAAAAGATTGGGTTGTGATGCAGGCATTAAGGAAAGAACCATTGACAGTCTATGGCGATGGGAAACAGACAAGGAGTTTTCAGTATGTTTCTGATCTGGTAAGTTCTTTCTGAAGCTCTTCCTTCCTTTTAATAAGCCTTTTATGATCTGGGTGAGTGGTCCTTGGATTGTATACGAATATGAGTTGGTACGAGCGGTTAAATATTTTATACTGCAAGTGCATAGTACAATGATATATGCGATTGGGGGACCTTAGGAGGTGGGGTTGCTTCTGGCAGTGAGGGTACTACCATTTAAACTCGATGTCTGTGCATTCACATGTTTCTGTCCAGTCGAGGTTTGCAGCCATTGATCCCTGGCTTTGACATGCTGCCAAGTGCAGCTAAGTATCTCCTACCCTCTATTTCTTTCTGAGCAGTTATCATGTCACATTGAGCCAATCGTAGGACCAAGTCGGCCAGCTTCCTAATCTTTCATGTCCTTGCAAAGTAATGCTACTGATTTCTTGACTTCCTAAACTTCATTTGTAAAGTTAGGTAGAAGCTATTTAAAAACAAAAACAAAAAAAAAGGAGTTAGGTAGAAGCTTTTCTTTAACCGGTGGACCTACATTCGTTATTATTTGGACGTGAAGTAAACCTTCAGGATCATACATTAGTTTACAGATCAAAAGATCGCGTTGTAAACAATGAGTTCAGGCCCCTACTTTGAACAACCTTACCACACAAGTGCATGGGGTGCAAGTTTTTGTCATGAAACGTGCTTTGTTATTCCTCTTAACATGTCTCTCACTTGGTCAATTGGTAAATAGCAATTCAATACGGAAACTGTTGTTTCTGTTTCTTTGTTTAGGTTTACTTACATGTATTTTCTACGAATCAGGTTGAGGGTCTGATGCGGCTTATGGAAGGAGAACACGTGGGGCCATTCAATCTTGGGAATCCGGGCGAATTCACTATGCTTGAGCTTGCTCAGGTATGTCTGCCCTGATACTAGCTATGTTAAGTTGTTTTCCAAACTCAAGCTTCTCGTCTTGTTTATACTTTTAGCTTTCATTTCTAAGTATGGAAAGATTCTATTATTTCATATCTTGAATGAATTTTACAACTTCCATTACGAAAAATATGCCATAATTGGAATTTTTTGATTGGCCTTTCGTTTAAATTCCTCAATTTTGCAACTTAATGACCCTCTCCTTCATCATGCTTTCCGAAAGGAAAATCTATTTTCTCCAGAGACTACTTGTATTGGAGTGATCATTTTTCTTTTTATCAATATACGTTTGTGCAGGTGGTTCAGGAGACAATTGACCCGAATGCAAAGATCGAGTTCAAACAGAACACACCTGATGACCCTCACAAGAGGAAACCTGATATTGCAAAGGCCAAAGAGCTACTCGGTTGGGAACCCAAGGTTTCCCTGAGGAAGGGTCTTCCTCTTATGGTCTCTGACTTCCAGCAAAGAATCTTCGGTGACCACAAGGAAGGTAGCACCACCACAGAAGCCACTGTTTCAAAATCTTAAGATAGCATATATGCTCGCCGCAAGTTAATAGTTCAGTGGAAGACCAACTTTTCCTCTACGCTTACCCAGCCAATTACGATCGTGGCAAATAGCAGTAGCTTGCAGATGTTCTTTGAGGAATAGATTTGGCCGTTCCTTTTGCATTTGTTCTTAGTTTTCATTGTAATTTCCATATCCCTATTCCTTAAATGATGCGACGGTAGACAGCGAGCCTTGCGAATTCAACCCATTTTATACTCTAGTTCTTTGCAGAATTGGATGTGTAAGAGAATTAGCAATAAGCTTAGCTCCTTCATTCTCCTTTTACTATTTCAACGTGTATCCCTTTTGCTACATGAAAACTTTTGAAATTATACCTATTTAGACTGTTACCATCTCAACCACTATTCCTTTCTTTTGGATCAAATCGGCGGGTCACAATACCAACATACTTCCTGTAAGTTGGGTCATTCAATATAGGTAAGGTAACTATATTGTAAACATATGATCCAAAACGGACATTTTCAACACTAGAAGGCATGACTGGTCTTTAAATGAAGCGTTGAAGACTTGGATCACATGCTTGCTGCAGTTCTAGGCTTGCCAAACCTAGAATACAGGTAATGGCTGCTTTAACATTAGCCTCTGTGTCTAATTTGATGGGATATATTCTTCGGTCAAATAGGAGATCAAGGACCAACAGGTAGGGAATTACAGATGGAAACTATGACCTTTGTTTATTAACCCTCACTTGGTTAACGCTCCTTCTTCTAAACCACTCACTGGTTGAAGGCATCGACTCCCAAAGTCGGATTGGAAGTATGTATCACTACGTAGCTGTTCTAATTATCGGAGACTTACATCCCTCAAAGCCCTCCCTAGGCACACACGGGTCTTACTGCTCACGCCTCTTAGGAACTCTACTTCACTCACACACTCTTATTCTTCATTCCCCGTTCGCTTCAATTTCAAGGCAGCGGAAATTTAGAAGCTTAACAGTGTTTTAAGACTGTCATAGATGTTCTGATACACAAGATCCTTATACAAGGCAAGTGTAGAGCATACTAGTCTCTGCAATCTTTTCACTCAAGGGATTCAAAGAAGAGACACTATTTTTGTGAAGAAAAACTCTTCATTTTCTTATATCATATGCAAATCTTCAAAACAGCGTTTTCAAGTCTGAGTACAAACTAAGACAAAGCTAGCTTAAATAAGCAAGGAGAAGGACATAAAAGTAAACTATCCTAGAGACAAAATAATACAACTTTTGAAAAAGTAAACCTAACCTTATCACTAAGGTACAACTTTACAAAAAGGTGAAAAAGAAAGATGATAAGATGGAATCTTCATGATGTTGAAGTGATTTATGGAACCCATCTATCATCATAGCTGTTGTCTCTTTTCTTACTTTACAGATGTAAAGTAAGGTCTATATCGTCTGTCAACTCCATGTCTCGATCAAGTTGTTCAATGAGTTCATGGATGTTGGTTTCTGCCCATTCAGCAGGCCATGGGCCTGTTTCAGTATTGTCAGATGGACTTTGGACTTCAGCAGGCTGAGGGCTTGGATCCACAGGAGACCTGGTAGAGGGATAAGGAATCAAAACTCCATAAATACTAATACAATTATTGTGAAAGGAAGTCCATTCATGTAGAGGTGGTACTCGCAGAGGTTGTTAAAAAGCTGCTGCTTCAAAATAAGGACCTTGTGAGGTACAAACAGAAGAAAGATCAGCTTGTGGATTTTGATTATAATGGTCGAGAAGTTCATATAATTCAGTAGTGACTTGCTCTTCTTCATCAGACCAGTTGAGACTGACGCGCCATCGTTGGCAATGGCTGATAGTACACATCATATTACAGTCAGTCATGTAGTAAGGACGATGCAACAAATATAACACATATGTGTTATTATTAGAGAGAGTTGCATCCCATAGACGATGTTGAGATAACAGAAAATACGTCTCCAAACGCCATTTTTGAAGAGGCTGAAACCATTCTAGGAATGTCCACAGAAGAGAACCAGTATTGGTAGGATCTGCTAAATGACAATACAGATGTAGTGGAGAGAGAGCGATTGTACAGGTGAATAATGCACTAAGTGACCAGAGATGCCATAACACATTCTCATCCATAGAATCATAGATAAAATAGATATACTTATAAGGTGTAAGCATATTGAAATGGTTGGGTTTTGCTATAATGTCATTGGAGAGGAGAATTTGATGCATGTAAAAGAAAACACTCTGGTAAAGAATAAAAGAAAGACTAGTGACAGTATAATACTGACGAGAAAACCATGGTGGAAAGTCTTTCTTGTAGCGAGCAAACCTGGGAAACTCCATTAACCAAAAGAGAGGAATAGGGAGTTTCAAAGATGATGAAACAAATAAGAGCGGCTTTGAAGGTCTAGAGAGATAATCTGCAAGGATGTTTTTGTGACCTTTTAAGTGTCGGACTTCAAATTTATAGGTAGAGAACCACTCTTGCCAGCATAGTAGCTGACTGTTAGGAATCTTTTTCCCTACCTGTTGAAGAATCTTGGGAAAAGATTTGTTATCCATCTCAATGATAAAGTGATAAGGAGTGAGGTGAATTGAAAACTTTTCGATACCTCTTTTTACTGCAAGAATCTCCTTATAAGAAATGTGATAGTGGCTTTCGGCTGAAGTGAAAGCTCCACTAGCATGACCACAATAATAACGTTTATCATTGAGTTCTTCGATGAGTATAACTCCCCAATGGGTATTACTTGCATCTGTCTGGAGGGCACGTTGTCCATGTTCAGGAATCTTCAGAGGTGGAGGATCCTGACTGATTTGCTTAAGATGCTGAACATCTGTGGTTTGTTCTTTTCCCCAAGAAGGTGGATTCTTACGTAATAGCTTAGATAAGCTTGACGTATAGGCTGCCACATGTGGAATAAAATCTCGAATGTAATTAACAATTCCAAGAAATTGTTGTATCTGTTTTACTGTGAGATTTTCATCTGGAAATTGCAATAACTCCTTTGCAATATGTGGGCCTGGTTGGTAGAATCCATCTTTAAATTGCATCCCAAGGAATTCTATTTCCTTTGTACCAATTACACTCTTTGATGCTGAGAGCATAATACCATACTGTTGAGTAAGGTCCAAAAATCTTTGGAGTAAGGCCTGATGTTCCTCATGGGTCTTTGAGAACAGTAAGATATCGTCAATGTAGATCAATGCACTGTTAAGGATAGGCTTATAGATTTTCGTAATGGACTTCTAAAACAGTGATGGTGTAACCTTTAATCCAAAAGGCATTACAGTTCATTGGTACTGTGCAGTAGGAATGCATAATGCAGTCTTGTATCGTTTTGTGGGCTGAATACCCAGTTGCCAAAATCCTGCTTTCAAATCAAACTTTGAAAATATACAAGCTTCCTTGAGAAATAGTACCTGGGTACTGATTTTAGGCAATGGAAACTTATCATCTTGCAAGAATGCATTCAGAGGCTTGTAGTCTATCACTAGAGGCTTCTTTCCACGTTTCTGTTCTGAACGCTTGTTGACATAGAATGCTTGACAAGCCCAATCCGACTTTGTGGGCTCTATTAAGCCTTGCTGCAATAAGATAGCACACTCATCTTGTGCAAGCTTTAGATCATCAGGGTTCATCCCTGGATGTGTGGATTTAGTAGGATTGATATCCTCGTTCTTTTTGAATGGTAGACTTATGAAGAAGTCTGGGTTCTTCCATAGAGGATTATCATGAGTAAACTGTGCATGAGACTTTGGACAGTAGCTCAACAGTTTATCTCGTAGTCCAGTGTAACATGTAGGAACCTGTGTCAGTTCAAACATGTTTTTTATGTCAGTGTATGGACTCATAAGGTTTCGATACCTGAGGCCTGTGGGTAGTGTCTGTAGATGTTTGGCTTTGTAGTAAACATCCATCCCAATTAAGACATCTGGGCCTGGTAGATTGCTTCTAAGAACTTTGGTCCAAACTGTACACTGAGGAAAGAAGCGGATGCCAATTCTGCTTCTTGTACGTAACCCAATTTTAAAAGTGTTCCC
>JANIHY010000004.1:16107876-16121913 GCA_027479065.1 Erythroxylum brevipes | reverse complement strand
CCAGTAGCATGCTCAGTCAGTAAAAGCGGTAAAGCCTATCAGTCAATCCCAATATTACCATTATACCCTTGCTGACACTAACGGGATGTTACACTTTCCCTCTCTACAATGACCCCAAAGGAATTTTCTCAACATTACATCATTAGACATGAAAAAGTGAGAGGATTAATAAACTAGCAGGGAATGAAGAATAGTCTTAATCAACTAAATCCTTAATAAGTGTAAATTACATTGTGTTTTAAGGCATAGTTTGATATGTATTTTGCTGTTAATTTGATCATTTAGTATGTGCTTAGGTTAGAATTGTGTTAGTTTGTTAATTATTTGTGTTTAAGCCTTTTATAGGTCAGTACAAGCTTTTGAGCTTAAATATTATATTTTTGAGGTACCTTGATATATTTGCTAGTGTTTCAGAGTTAATATTGAAGAACGGAGGAGTTTCGAAAGACATTCAGGCCTAAACAACTGCTTACGAGTGTGACCAAACGCTTAGATCTGGGCCACGGTCGTGACTTGTGTCGAACAACTGGATAGTTACTTACGAACTTCACATTTTGAGGGACTTTTTGGACCTTTCAGATCCCAAAAAGACCCTAAGGTTACCCATAACATAAAAGACCATTTAAAGAACATTAAAAGGAACGCAAAGGAGTTTTTTACATCAGCCACACTTGAAACCCTAAAGAGAGAATATAAAGAGAGAGAAAGAAAAAGAAGGAAGGCGAAGACGAAGCTGACTTAACGTGTTTCCTAAATCAGGAGGTTTCACAACATCGCTACCCTCTGTCATCTATTCTAAGTCATTATTTCCTTTTCGTTTTGATTTTATTTATGTATGGAATTGAGATGAATAGTATAATGATAGGATTTGAAATACTGATGATGTTTTGAACTTTAATGATGTTATGAACTCTCCTTTAAGATTTTATTTTAATTTAATGATAATTTAGTCGATTGTGTTTACTGAATGAATGTTGTGATTTGATTGCATTCTTGCATAATTCAGTAATAAACTAAAAGTTTGAACTAGATGAAAAGTGATTAAATCAGATTAATGAGAGTAAGGTGATTTGACAAAAAGCATGTCAAATCATATTGGTAATTTTGCAGAGAGAGATCCCATGTAATGTTCTGATAGTTTATTTGAGTGCTTCAGATCTAATTAGGTTTTAAGTAATTTGTAAATTGAGAGATTCCAAATTCCACAATCTAATTAGGGTTCATAATTTAGGGTTTAATGGTTATAAATTGAGAGAGAGTAATCAGCCCTAGGATAGTCTAGAACCGCACTCCATTGACATATAATTGACTAGGTTAGCATTAATGATAAGTAAAATCCTCTTTCTCGTAAATTGATAAATTCCTTAGGTTGATTTCTATTATGTGCATATTGCTCACTTGTTTATACTTTTGTGTTTAATTTCTAATATGATTAGTTGAAATCAATTTTCATAATTAATTTATGTTGCATCTTTCATTTTCAATTTTATAGTTTTTTTGGCCTTAGATTTTAGGATTAGATTATTCTCCTTCCTTAGGGGATTGACACCTTTAATACTACTTTACAAACCGTGCGCTTACGGGATATTGAGGGTTTATAAGATTAAAACTTACCTCGATCAATTCTCCTAACTGCAGTTAAGGGTTTATTACACTAACTATCCAATCTCTTCTAAAGTTTATCAGTTAAAGGAATACATTTCCTTAAATATAATCTCCTTATCGATATTGTCAGATCTAGGTATTTAAAAGGGGGCTGTATATTTTACAAAATAGTAATTATTGATAGTCATTATGCTATAGAATGAGCACTCTTTGATACAAATATCTAAATCTTATTCATATTCACTTGCATACCTAATAGTACATAGATTTCATGAGGAACCCTAGGAAATAGGATTGGATCATCTACAAAGAGTGAAGAAACTAGTCCAACCTTTTCACATCTAATATAAAATTGAAATTAGGATTACAAACTATACTTCCTGCATAGCGGTCCAGTGTAGCTGTAAACAAAACGTACTACACCTTTCCGTATAACGGTCTAGTGTAGCCGTGAATTTATAGAAATCCTTAATGGAGCTCCCATGCCACGAACGGGCAGGCGGGCGAAGCCTTTGATAAGTGCACTTGACAACTTATGGGACCTAACCAAACTCACATAATAGATATTTCATACATGAAAATCGAACTGCCCAAAAGCACCTTTCAAAAACTTAATTTTTCATAACCATTTCATATCAAACACATTTACATTCAGAAATTCACAATTTCACATAAGTTCATATAGCAATTCTTAATCATTCAAAACACAAGAAAAAGCAACAATCGTAGCAATTTAGCAAATCATTTAAAAACAATGGATTTTACCATTATAGCAACTTATCAAATATTTCGAAAACCATAATTTGAAAACATTTTTGCTTTTTGATTTTTCAAAAACATAAACGTAGCTTATAATTCAAATTATAAACATGGTACTCACCTCATATCTATGCTTAAATACTTGTCCAAAGCCTCTCTTTCTCCATTGCCTCTTTTAATTTCCCTTCCTCTAAAGCAAAATTCCCTAATTCATAGAAATCCAAAATTGAACAATTCATACCATGCCATCACTAAAATTGATCTAAGTGAACTTAAACCTATACAATTCTCAAGCTATCTAAACCAAAATTCTTTCAAAATTCAACGAAGTAAACTTTTCCCTTACTTTGTTCCTTCACCAAATTCGAAATTTCTTAGCTTACATGGGAGCTTTCATCTTTTTCCACCTTTTTCCTTCTTGAATCAACTTAAAATCCTTCTTGAAATCTAACAAAATCGAAACCCTAACTCACTTCTTTCTTTTCTCTTCTTCTCCACCGATAACTCTCCCTCTTCCTCTCTTTTCTTGTCATTTCTTTTTAATTTCATGCTTGCTTCTTCTTATAAGAAGACTCATAAGTCTTAATTACAAGTATGTCATTAATGAGTGCAGAATGACCAATTTGACCTTACATATAAGCCTTATAACTTAAAACCTTAATTATTCTTCCAATTTTGCCCCTCATGTATTTTTAACACTTTAATTCAATTATTCACTCCATATCATATGGCCTTGCACATATTAACATGCTAATTACTCACATTAACATGCTAATTAAATCCTCAAAATCATAAAATAAATCAAACTGTCAAAATATCATTAAATCATGATTAACTTAGGACATTTTTCTAATCATCAAATTGAAGGAATTTGCTAAAAATTCCTTCTAGAGAAATATTTCTTATAGTTTCAATTTTATATTGGCACCAAAATTATTCAATTTAGTTCAGTACTCCAAAAGTTATACTCCAAACATTTTCGGACTATTCTTATGCTAAAATATTTCCCTAAGCTTGACTTCCATCCGAATATTGACACTCTTAGAGACTGAATTAAAATTCAATTCCATCACAACATTTGTAGCCCTATCTCTCTAGTTCAATCCAAATAAAAAATCATCACATTTGGATGACTAGATCAAAAGTTATGGCCAAAATACTTTAAGCTCTTACTAATCCAAGATTGAACATTAAACCCAACTTCAATTCAAAACTTGAAAGTCTTAGGGGCTGAATTAAAATTTACTTCCTTAGATAACTTGTAATTCCATGTCTCTAATTTATTTAGAAACAAAAATCAACTCAATTGGATCTCTACAGATCAAGATATCACCAAAATATTGAAACATGTTCAGAAAAATATCCAACTCATACTCTTTTAACTAATCCCCTCACTTTGATTCAATACATCTTTTTCAAAGTCATTCAAAAACTAAAAAATTTTATGGAGAGGTAGAGGAATGTCTTAAGAATCTAACGTTTCAAAAATCGGATCAATCGGAGGTCGTTCGAAAAAGTTAGAAGCAAAAGAATAGAAGAGGGTCAGGTTGAATTGGGTCGGACCGGTCGACTATCCCGGGTCAGACTTGGCCGGGTTGGGCCTGATCGCCCTCGCGACCAGGTCGCGAGACGACCAGTTCGCAATCACGACATTTTTTTCATTTTTTTTATTTCAAAGCCTAACTTCAAAAACTCATAACTTTTGACTTAAGAGTCCAAAATTTACAAATTTGGTATCAATAGAAAGCTTAAGAAAAGTTCTACACTTTCTATGAAGAACTTAGGAATCAATTTCATCTCTAAAATGGTCAAAAACCTACTTAAAGTTTCTGTCCCATACTTGTCATCCCAAAACAGTAACTCAACTTCTAAAATTTCTATCTTTCAACTCCAAGGTCCAAAAATGTCATACTTTATATCAATAAAAAGATCAAAATGCAACCTACAACTTTCATGAAGGACTAAAATATCAATTTGACCTCTAAGGGAGTCAGAAACTACTTCGAATTTTCTATCCACTAATGATCATGTGAAACAGTAACAGAAACTTCTAAAAATCATAACTTCCTATTACATGATCCAAAAATTCAATACTTTACATCAATGGAAAGATCAAAACATAATCTAAAACTTTTATGAAGCAATTAAAGGCAATTTCAACTTTTCACTAGGTCAATTTTCCAATCAAAGCTTCTGCCCCTAAACATTTACCCTAAACCACATCCAACTTCACAATTTCACATGTTTCAATTTCCACAATAAAAAATAGCATGTTATACATCATTGAAAAGCTATAAACTTCCTCTACAACTTTCAATAGGGCTATTTAATTTAATTCAAACCACATCAGTACAAAATTTTCCCCAAAGCACAGTACACACAAACTTACCCTTAATAGCATTTTTAAAAACAAAGCAAAATATCCTTAACTTCGAAAGATCATAACTTTCAATCCCGATATCGAAAAATGTCACACTTCATAGAAATAGAAAGCTATCAACAGAAGCTACAACTTTCATGAAGATTATGTTATCAAATTTTGCCTTAATCAACCCATAAAAATTCATGAAAGTTTCAGCTCAAAAAGTCAACTATGCTACTATTCATCTCAAAAAGTCAGACTTGCAATTCCCTAAAATTTAACACTTTCACTATTCATTTCTTGCTTTTTAATTCCATTTAAATCAAATTATTCACTATAATTGTCATAGTACCCTTACACACACAAATTTATTCAAAATTTTCAAGTCATAAAAAACCAAAATCCACTTCTTTTCACATCAATTTCATTTAACTCTAAAACACCCACAACACATACATACTCAAAAACACCCATTTAATTTCATTTAATATTTCTAAATTTCACTAAAAGATCGGGATTTAACAATCTGTCAAAGAAGTAAGCATGATAACTCAACTTATCTAGAATTACTACAACCTATTAAAATACCCGAAGGGAGTTGGAGAGAAATTAGTGTTGATTTCATAGAAGGTCTCCCTCGATCAAAAGGGAAGTCAGTCATCTTGGTGGTAGTGGACAGATTTACCAAATACTCTCATTTTGTTCTAGTTAAACATCCATACACAGCAAGTGAGATCGCAAAGTTATTTCTCAACCACATATTTAAACTATATGGTATGTCAGAAGCTATGGCTAGTGACAGAGACCCAGTGTTTTTGAGCAAATTCTGAAAAAAATTACTCCGACTGCAAGGTGTTCGTTTGAAGTATTCTACTGGATATTACCCATAGTCGAACGGCCTTACAGAAGTAGTGAATAAGATCTTGGAGACTTATCTTCGGTGTTTCTGTGGAGAGGAGCCTTAGAGGTAGAGCAAATGGCTGGTATTGGCTGAATGGTAGTATAACACAACATATTGATCTTCCATCAATTCGACGCCATTCGAAGTTCTCTACGGATACCCACCACCGGTTTATACTCCATACTTAGCAAGAGAAGTTGACAGGTTATTGTTGAGTAGAGAAGGAATGACAAAGGTGACACAATTTTATTTACAACGGGCTCAAAACAAGATGAAACAATATCCAAATTCACGACGATCAAAAAGGGAGTTCGAGGTGGGTGAAATGATGCTATTGAAACTACAGTCGTATAGGCAACACTCGCTACAGAGAAGAAACAATCAAAAGCTAGCACCACTTTACCATGGTCCATACATAGTGTTATAGCCTATCGGTGCGGTGGCATATAAATTAGAGTTGCCCGTGGAATCACTAATTCATCTGGTGTTTTCACGTATCGCAACTGAAGAAGGCTATCATGAAGCTAGACAACACGTCTTCAATGTTACCCGAATTTATCACTCCCATCGAGCGAATACCATTGGCGATACTAAAGAGACACATGGTTAAGAGAAGCAACCGCGCGGTGATACAGTGGCTTATCCAAGGGTCAGACAAAGACGACACCGGCGCAACGTGGAAATATCTCTTCCACCTTCAGAGACGTTTCCTATAATTGTATTTAATGGACAAAGATGTCAAGGGGAATGAATTGTTACAGATGCAAATGAAAAAGATGAAGAAGGAGACGGTAATAGAGACGACTTCACTAGCCGTTAGAGTTTAGTACAAAACACAACGTTTTTAGATAACGTCCATCATTGTTAACATACAGACTAAACTACGATATCATATTCCAGCTGTATTTAGGCTAGGTCATAGCGAACACGATATTATGTCATAACTGAATGAGATTTGTTTTCTTTCTTTCTCTCTCTTTCATGTGATTCTATGTACGAATCTTCTCTCCGAATTTCTTCCGAATCTCTTCCGCTCTCAACTCTCATTACGTAATTCTTCTGATTGATTTGTTCATTGCCACTAACTGACTACATAGCCGAGTGAAGAGTGCCGGGTTCTTTAAACCCACAAAGATAGCTTAGATGGGATTTCCTTTTCCGGGACTGCTTGCCCACAAATTTTGGGGAACCAAGCTTCTCAACACTGTTGATGGTTGATTCGTGCATTGGTTGAACAAGTTTAGAGGCGTCATACTCGGCGTGAATGTCGAGCCAAGCAATGATATCTGCGAAAACAATGTCCACGTTCTCGTCAGGCTCTCCTGCAGTCAAAGAATGCCACATTCCGGCGTATAATTTCATGGTCTTGTCTTTGCTACCAGCTTGAGTGTACAAGGCTTTGCTTATTTCTGGGTCTGTTACTATGTCTGCGTCACCGTGCAATACGAGGAAAGGAAGTGTCACCTGCCATCAAAAATCAAATGAAAAGAAAAAAAAAAAAAAGTGTAGAAAGTTTGGACTTTGGACTATGACATGTTTTATCTGAGACTGAGATGCGTTATGACATGTTTTATCTGAGACTGAGATGCGTTGTAGCTTATTTGTTAGTTTTATTAGGTAGTCATTATTTGAAGTAAGAGACTTTCTACCATATTATATAACAACTGCAGCGTTCCATGAGATTGCCAAAGCTCCAGCGGTGAACTACTTAGGCTCTACCGGGTATAGAAATGCAAACCTTATTCAAACTCTCTTCAAGGCTCATGCTCGTTCTCAGCATTTCCAGGGCTGTTTTCAACCTGGGCTTGTCTTGGTAGATCAATTTGTTGTTCCTTACCTGCATCAATCATAAAAGAATTAAAGTATATGACTTTCAAAGCCTAGAGGTCGTTTACCCATTTTAGTCTCTCCAGCAAGAAAAGACGTTATATGTGCATCGATTCTTACCTCTTCACGCTTGACAGGATCCTTAAAGGCTGCGTCAATGACGTCTTTTGTAGGGACAATTTTCCATTTTGGTATAAGTTCCTCGAGGCCAGTCAAGATATTCACAACAACCGGATGCGGCTTCAACTTCTCAGATATCTGGTAAGATTTCGCCACGATTTACCCAAATCAAACTCCAATAATCATATGAAAGAAACCATTAATCCACCTTTACCTTACACATGGGAGCAACCAGAACGGCACCGTTGTAAAAAGATGGTTCCTTTTTGTGAAGTAATAGGGCCACTGCTCCTCCCATGGATTCCCCATACAGGAACCTTCTCTTGTCCTTGTACTCACCTGATAAGCAATTTACTTAGTCAATTGGGTTCCATTGATCTTGGACATATTTGGTTTTTTTTTTAAAATTTATTACCAGAAACAGACTTGAAATATTCGTTGCAATCCTTCACGATGTTGTTGAACTTCTTGATGTAACAGCGAGACCCACCGGACCGTCCGTGTCCTTCATAGTCAACTCCGAAAACCGCATATCTGGCACGTGCTAGCCTTATCCCGCATTCTATAATCACAAACCGACAGTAGTTCCCAACTATAAATTGTTGTCAAACTAAAATGGATTAACTTAGAACTTTCGGTATTCCGTTACATTACACTTTTCTTGTATTAAAGGAGAAATGTTGGTCAACTAACAAAATGTTAGGTTAATGTGGAGACTAAAAATTTTTGGTCAATTTTGTCCCACGTTGCCTTTTGTTTCCATGTTCACATTTTCAGGTACGCAGCTGTTACATAGAGGACAAATCTAGCAGTTCTATGTCTCCTGGGATTTTTTTTTTCCAATAACGGAGGAATCTATATCTACAATATAATCAGCAATTTGAAATTTAAGGAATCAATTCGATAATGCATTGCAAAATACATGTATAAGACCTGTTGACTTGGGATTCCAGCTTCTCTGGAGCTTGATTATGGTCGTGAGAGATAGTGTATATGATTGAGCACAAGGGTGCGACTGGTTACCTAATCTAACCAACTCAGCTAACATCTATTTCTACTTTTGAGAAAAGTTCGGTGGCAGACCAACACGTAACATGATTTTATGCCTACAGGAAACCTAGCTAATAAAAAAGAACTAGTTGTACGTTACTGTAACTGAATAACTATGTATGCAGTTAGAACTAGCAAGTTGGAATAACCTCTCATAAATATTTAGAACTATCGTATTTAAGTAACCTCAGTATTGTTCTTCCAAGTTTCATTACAGGCGTTATAATCGAGATAAGCTAATGGGAAAGGAACAGGCACTAGGCATATGCGTGATCATGAGTGGCCTGACAGTTTTATTCTGTAAGGGCATGGAAAAAGATGAAGACAAAGGACCATTAGATAGGGGGTATGGGTACAGAAAGCGGCGTCATAGTACAATTGTTATATACATGTATATATATATATATACTTTTGTAAGGTCCATCACCGGCAGTAGTTGTACATTAGCTACCCTTATAACTTAGGCAAGTTTTGAAGGAAAGAACGGCACATTCTTCAAGGCAATTGTACAAATGGGATTATTCAACGCCAACTTTTTCTCAACTTTCTACCCAAAAGAAGTTAATGTCTCATATTAAATATGTTACAGCAAAACCTGTCTGGCTACCACTAACTATACGTATATATGTTATCATCCACAATAATCCATTTTATGGATTAGAAGAATCAAAGTTGCTCACTAACTTAAATATGATATTTCTTAAACATATGGTTACATTTATTATTACTGTGAAGAGAGTAAATGTTCATTCCATGTGAAGCTAAAGAACTGACCGATTGAAGACGGTACGCGGTCGTTTGTTGCTAAACTGCTAATGGAAAGCAAGCAAATAAACACGTTGATACATTGATTGCATGAGTGTCGTCATTAATTGGGTTTGGGGATTTGGAATTCTACGTGAGAAGCAATAATATACAGGAGCTAGTAAATCAAAAATAGGATAAAAATTTATTACCTTTCATGAAGCCACTGCACTCCATGCCATATCCTGCAAAACAACCCCATTAATGGCTTTTAATAACTCACACCCAACCACAAACACAATCTTAGAGAGAGAGAGAGAGAGAGATACCGTGACACAGGAAAACAAGAGCTTTTGGAGACGATGAACAAGGCAACCATCTACAGGTGAATAGCTGAATTCCTCTTGAGTTCTTTACGTACTCCTAAATGAAACACAACCCACGAATAACATCGTAACATAATCCAAGAAACAAGACATAATACTAATAGATGCATATATAAGCCTCAGAACCTCACCTCTCGATATTCAAACTGATCCATGTTCACATACAGAACCGCGATTTTCAAGGCTATTAAACAACAAAAGTAAACTTGACCATTACTATGTAAGCTCTAACAAGTAGAATATCTGAATACGAAAACAAGGAAGGTTTCCAAGTTTTCAGAAAGGAAAAGGAATAAGAGGGAAGGAGAAAGGAAAAAAAAAAAAACGAAAGACCAAAGGAAGGCAAGCGCAGGGACTGGAGAGTTTGATAGGTGATGATACATGAGGGTACGTGGCTTTTGGTTGCTTAGTTGTACTGTCACGACTCACGAGTTATTAATAGCCACTCCATAGTATTAATTTATTTGTTCTTTTTGGGGGGGTTTTGAAAAGTTCTACACAAGAAAGAGACCAATTGATGGGCATGAGATGGCATGTGTCCGTCACCTTCCAGCTCCTAACCTAACTTCCCCAATTCTTGTTCATGTTCCTATTTCCATTGCTATTCGTATTCCTATTCCCAGTCTGTTTTTGTCTCAAATCCCCATGTCAACTTTGACTTTGATAAATGCTATACGTAAAGTGGTTTATACATACATCTTTCTGACCTTATCCTTCCGTCTAAAACGAATCATACAGTCCGCTTATTTTGATACACATCCACTTCGAATACGTATATATACCTATACCTAGCAATGTATTGAATGAAACCAAAAAAAAAAAATTCTTTTGAGGTTTGCGTTATATTATTCCTACGCACACAAAGGCATTGTCCCAAAAAGTCAGCAGCTTGTTTGAAAGGGATAGTTGCTTAAAAACAAGTTTCAGTAAATTTATTCCATCAGTGCCGGTATTCCCGGACTTCTGCTGTATCTCTCAGTTTCAGTTACCTTCCTCATTCATTCATTGTGGTACCTTAGTTACCAGTTCAATCTCGGGATTCACATTTACCCTTGGGATCGGCATGGAAACAAAGAGTAAAGTTTTTTAGAAAATTTTAATCCTGACAGATTCTGTCTTCTTTTATGGACCCCGCGCTTCTGTCTTCTTTGTTCCTTTTGCAAATTTCTGATTCCATCATGGCATTTAAACTTAAGAAATTTAACTTCTTTTCTTTTTGAAAAGGGAACTAAACAGTACAAACTACATGATAAAGCGGAGAAAACAGGTCCTCGAGAGATCCTCTAAAAGGATCAAGTGACACTCTATGGGTGTGGTATCAAAGTAAATAATTCCAGTTGCCAATTGCCCAGCATACTTAGACATCCAGTCGACGCATCTGTTGCCTTCGCGATAGACATGGTGATGAACAATAGTCCAAATCCTCGTAAGTAGCAAATGGATACTGTGGATTATGGGATTGAGAGTCTTGGATCTCCTGTCCGCGAAGTATAGAATGTCGAACACCACCTTGGAATCAACCTCCAGCTCGATGTGACGAAAGCCTCGAGTCCATGCAAGATTGAGGCAGGTATACACTCCCCAAAGTTCCGCGGTCATGGCAGAACACCATCTCATCTTCTGAGCGAAACCCCCGAGCCAACGGCCCTCACTGTCGCGAAGAAATCCACCAGCAGTGGCCGTTGACGGGGGCCGCCTGCTGGTACCATCGATATTAAGTCTGATCCAACCTGAGTGAGGCTTGCTCCAGCCTATGAGGAGCTCGGTTCGCCTGTTATAGCCTGCAGGTTTCGTTCGATGCTGCCCACCAATGGATGAGTGGATCTGACCTGCATAAGACAAAATAAGAGAGCGGGGTGAGGAAGGCCAAGTAAATTGACTATCAAAAAGAGTCTGATTCCTCCATTGCCAGAGGTACCAACAAGTAATGCCAAAGATGGTCAGCCAATCGTGGCTGTGGAGACGCCGGGTGGGTTGAAGATTGCGAAAGAGCCAATCCTGAGTAGTCATGGTGAAAAAATCAGTATGGTCGTAGGGCGGGGAGAAGGAAGACTAAACTTGGCGCGCCATAGTGCAGTCTCGCACCACATGGAGAGCATATTCCTCAAGTCCACAATGGGAACAAGAACCGTCAGAGGTACAACGCATACAAACTCAATGGTGGTTCGTGAGAAGCCTGTCATGAGCCAGGAGCCATAGGAAAGTTCGGATACGCTATGGACCTGGCCATTGCCAGATGAGCTTCCAGACATCGTGGGCCTCTGGAGTGTCAAACCCCATGCTCATGTCGTATGTAGAAGCAACAGAGAAAAGACCATCAGGGGATTCTCCCCAAATTAGCTGGTCATCGGGTGGGGAGGGAACGTGCCTGCTATCTTCTGGCAGATAGGATAAGGGAGGTAAGATTGGAACTCGTGCCAGAGCCATCGACCCGCGGAGTCAATGAACTGATTCAAGCGGAGATGAGAAATGGCATCGGGGATCGGGAGTAAAGCATGGGAGTGAAGAGGGCCGACGTCAGGGAGCCAAGGGTCATGCCAGAAACGAATAGTGCAGCCATTGCCAATCATCCATTGGAGGCCTTGTAAGACTTGAGGCCATGTAGCCTTAATGCTTCGCCAGATCATCGAGCCACCAGGGGCAATGAGGGAGTCGGGAAGGGAGTGGACATCCACATGATATTTGGTTACGAACCCCAGATAAACTGAAGCATTAACTTTTCCAGCTCATCACAGAGGCGGTGGGGGAGCCTGACCGTTTGCATGGTGTAGCTAGGAAGAGCCGCAATAACAGATTGGGCTAAAGTGAGTCGGCTAGCCAGGGACAACAGGTTGACCGTCCAGCCTGCGAGCCTACGTTGAACCGTATCGAGAATGTGTTGGTAAGTACGCCGGTTGACTCGGCCATGCAGGAGAGGAACACCTAGATACCGACCGAGGTCAGTAGTCTGAGGAAAGCCGATTCTTCTGCTCAAGCTCTGAGCCATCTGCAATGACACATTCTTGGAGAAATAGCACCCGGATTTGTTGAGATTGATGCATTGGTCGGAGGCTGTACAAAAGTCTTGGAGAACGTCCCGGATGAAAGTCACCTGCTCAGGAGAGTCTTCAGAAAAAAGGATGAGATCGTCGGCAAAAAATAAGTGAGAGAGTGGGGGGCCCTGTCGACTCAGACGAATAGGAAGCCAACGTCCTGAAGAGACCGCACGCGAGATAGCATTCCCTAACCTTTCCATACACAGAACAAAAAGGTACGATGAGAGAGGGTCACCTTGCCGTATACCACGTGATATGGGAAAAGCGGAACTAAGTTCCCCATCCCACTGGACTTGGAGGAAGACGGTGGAGACACACTTCATAATGAGGCTGATCAAGTGAGGCGGAATGCCAACATCGATAAGCGTATCTTCGATGAAAGCCCACGAGAGCCTATCATACGCTTTCTCCATATTGAATTTCAACGTCATAAATCCTTTGCGCCCTGTTTTCCATTTCATGGTATGGATAACTTCCTGGGTGATAATGATATTATCTGTAATCAGACTCCCAGGGACAAAGGTACATTGGGTCGGGGCAACAAGTTTAGCAAGGAACGGTTTGAGACGATGCACGGTAATTTTAGTAATAGCTTTATAAAGCACAGTGCATAAGGCAATGGGACGAAACTACTTGATCGAGGTGGGGGACTGAGTCTTAGGGATGAGAACCATAATGGTGTGATTGAGAGCCGCGTCCCAAAGCTCGTGTTGAAACACTTGATGCAGAAATGTGGACACTGATGGACCAACTGTATCCCATTGGAACTGGTAGAATAGAGCTGGGTACCCGTCTACCCTGGGGGCCTTATTAGGAGCCATACTAAAAAACATAGTCTTGATTTCGTCGGGACGGAGAGGCTGGCAAAGGTCCTCTTTATGGTGCAAGGCGAGCGGAGGGAAGTGCCCATGAATGTCCCAGGGAGGGGCCGAGTGGGTATCAGACTGATAAAGTTGCTCCAGATAGTGCTGAGCTAACTCTTGAGAAAATGTGATATTTGAACCATTGAAGTTATGTCTCCTCGGGAAAGATCCTCCACTTGCAACGTTCAAATATTAAAAGACATCACAATGTACCTATCAAAAAAGATATTTGAAATGTACACATAGCTTTGGTTTATAATACTTTAGCCAATCTGCCATCCTTTTTTATTATAAAAAATTTGTACAAATTAATAATTTCTATTAATTTAAAGAAGTATTAATCAATTGACAGGTCAATAATATATTTTGATATAGTATATACTAT
>JANIHY010000004.1:16070173-16081611 GCA_027479065.1 Erythroxylum brevipes | reverse complement strand
AATTAAATAAAAAATTAACATTTATAATTATTATATAAAAGAATCGAACGCATAGGATAGGAGATAGAAATAGAATAACAACGTTTTATTTTCTGACAGTTGAATCTTTTCCGAAGTTTTGGATTTAATCGTAAATAATGACGAAGTTTTGGTTTTGAATTTGGAAAATTATTATCGCTAGCCCTTATTCACTTTTTCTTGCACTTCAAATCACGTGTACTCTTCCAACTCTGCTGGACTCCATTTCAGTCACGTGAGTCCCACATAAATATATGGCGGAGAATTCTTGGAACCCATTCCCTTCCGAGCTCCACGTCCACCTATCGTCCGCGGTGAGTCTCCCGCGACGTTCAATTTCCTCCATTTTTAATCGCTATTCTAAATCATGAAGTCATCTGAAGAAAACAAATAACCTCAAACGATGCGATTGATTTGGTTAATTTTGATTGCGTTAATTCTCTTTTTTTCAACTTGACATCGGATTTAGGATCACACAGCAGTTGAAGCTCATCTCCTTTTGTTTTCTTTCCAAGTGACGAATGTTTATTCCTGTCTTTTAACATATTGGATGGACACAGGCGATGCTACTCTTCTGCTAAAATACTAATCGCAGTCTGGGGCTAGTAAACATGGCCTCGGTCGGTTATCAAAGTGTTGGTGATGTATTTGGCGGTGGTGCTAATAAAAGATGTGAGAGCTATTTGGTTTTCCCTTTTGAAACTTCCCTTGGAGCTGGGACTCGGACATTCCTGTACTTTGTAGGTCTAGCTTACTGTTTCCTTGGATTGTCTTCTATTACGGCTCGGTTTTTTCGGTCTATGGAGAATGTCGTGAAACACTCGCGAAAGGTCGTGGAGATAGATCCTGTAACCAATACTGAGGTTGTTAGGTATGAAAAGGTGTGGAATTATGCCATTGCAGACATTTCTTTGCTGGCATTTGGGACCAGCTTTCCTCAAATTTCGTTAGCTACTATTGATGCCATTCGCAACATTGGGGATCTGTATGCTGGAGGTTTGTAACTGGTGTTGTAAAAGCTTATTCTTCTACGTTTCCCTTGTTTATTTGGTAATTAAATCGTGTTTTATTGTTCTTAATTTATTCAACCTTTTGAGGTGAGGTATACCTTTATACTTCAATGATGTCTTGATAAGACTATAGTCAGGCATTCTCTTACTCCATATTGAATTACAAGATCTAAGGTTGAATTAATCTATAGGACTGGGTCCTGGAACGCTTGTTGGTTCTGCGGCATTCGATCTTTTCCCAATCCATGCCGTTTGCGTTGTTGTACCAAAATCTGGAGAACTGAAAAAGATAGCTGATATAGGAGTTTGGCTGGTGGAGCTATTTTGGTCTTTCTGGGCTTATATTTGGCTCTACATAATTTTAGAGGTGAGTCATTGGATGTTTCACTGATGTTGGCGTTTCATAATTTGTTATTGTTTCTTGTATGGTTGTTATTACTTAATCTATTGCATTCGTATACACTTCCTATGCCAAGCTCAATGATATCTGTGCTAGGATTGTCTTTCGAAATTATTAACTCATAGTAGTTCAAATTAAAATGCCCGACCTCACCATCGCACTTACTCTTCTGTAACTGTCACTGTTTAGAGGATCTTTAATCTTGATTCTGGTTGACGTAATTTGTGAAATTGCTTGGTAGTTCAAGGTCTTATTTTATTCTGCAGGTATGGACTCCTAATGTTATCACGCTTTGGGAGGCCTTGTTGACAGTACTGCAGTACGGATTACTGCTCACACATGCTTATGCTCAAGACAAACGCTGGCCTTATCTGTCTCTTCCTATGTATGTTTTCCATTACTTTTTTTTGTTCATCTACAATAGTCATATATAAATGAATATTGATGCTCAACTCTTGTGCTACTTTTTGATATCCGAAGTCCAAGAACTGAAAGGCCAGAGGAATGGGTACCTGAAGAGACGAATTCAGATAATAGTTTGAACAATACCTGTGATGAGTACTCCGAGATAAATGATTGTGGCGAAGATGGAAGCAGGAATGTTGTTGACATATTCTCTATCCATTCAAACAATGAGACAGGTACTCATCCATTGCCAAATTACTCTATTCTTGTTATAGTAAATAGCAACTATAATGTTTGAACAACTTATCCACAGTCAGTTAGCTTTTGTTCCGTAGTAGTCAATGCTGCTCGGCCATGACAAACTAAATGGATTGGTTAGCCCAATTAATGCTTCTATCAATCGTCTTTCAAGTAGTTGATACAGTCAATAGAACAACACTTTAGTGATGGAAATGTAGGATTTCGACACCTGAGAAATAAGAGATCAACTTATGCATGTACTTGTTAAGTGACGAGGATTTGGGTTGTGCAGATAATTGTTCATGTCAAGGCATGTGTTCTTAGTTGACCTCTAGCCAAGGTAAATTTTTTGTATTCTATTGAATAAAATTGAAATTCACAATCTTCTAAGTTTAGTATTGCATTCTTTGCCTTGTTCACACATGCTAGCAAGGGAAACAATAATTTGCTCCCGGATAATACATAAGAGGGAAATGAACTGTATTTGTTCACTTTTTAATTTATTTGAAATTATAATGACAATGAATTATTTACTTTATGAACAAGTATGAAAATATGATTGATTAAAATCATAAAACAATCATAACAATAATAAAAGAGAGTAATAAAAAGAGAAACAAAATCGATTATAGTGGTTCCACCAAATAATCCTTCTTCTATGTTCATTCCCTATGCTACATTTGACATTTTATTTTCATATCTTCGATAGGTGAAAAGAAGCCTTCCTTACAAGTTTCTTCCTTTGAGTGAAGATGAATCATTATCGATCTTTCTTTCTTAGGGTGAAGAGAAATCCTTTAGACAGCTTCTTGTCACGGTTGAAGAAGAACCTTGACAATGCTATTGCTCTCTGAATTGATATCTCAATCACTTAGATAAAATTTAATTGCTCTCTGAATTCATATTTTAATCTTAATTCAATTGCTCTCTCAATTGAACTATTAGTTTCTAGGCACATTCTGCTAGCCAACCACATATATTTGACTAAGGGTTCGGTTAGTGTATTCCCTAGCCTAACAAACTACACTTGTTATTTATTTATTTATTTATTTTTGTTCCTAGGTGATGCTAGCTAAACGAAACCGTTAGGCTGAATTATCTCTAAGCCTAACAGAAGACACCCATTATGTTCCTTTTTGTCTCTAGTTTAGGATAGTTAAACCCTTAGGCTAGCCAAACCCCTAGAAAAATCAACTTTCAAAAACACTTTAAATAACCAATTTTCAACACTTGGAAATTTTTTTTTTGAGAATAAAGCAAACTATTTTGATGAAAACTTGATTCAGAATCATTTCAAAATTTCTCCAAAGTTTGTTTGAATATCAATATGTTCAAAAAAAATTTTTTTTGATTATGGAAGGATTTATGCATTATGCCTTACATGTAAATAATACACAATGATGGGTCCTCTTAGCCATTGAAATGATCAAGATAAGGTTGTAAGAAAGATTACAATAGTTTTTTTTTTTTATAATAAGTAATGACTTAATTTTATTTTTGTTCCTGGTCCACTTAACTTGAATTGCTGTGAAGTTCTCTTGAGTTGTATTTGGTGTTCCACTTTGCTTATTTTGATCCTTTGATCACTTTGCACTTCCGTTGAATTAATCTTTGACCTTTTACTTGAATATTTATGAAATTAACTTGTTACTATCACTTAAGATAAAGACATTAACAATAACTTGTTTTCTTATCATCAAAATCATGAGTTAGAACTTCACTTGGTCGAATAAGTAATTTAATGCTGTATTTGTAGTTTAAATGAAGAAAGATAATGAGAATAAAGAGGCGCTCAAACCCATTAGAAATACTTATAGCAGATCTGCATGTGAAAAGTGATATGTTAATTAAGCTGTTGATCTATAATTTTCTCATTATAGGATATCAAGATTCGTACAATCTGTTATAGGAAGCATCAATTTGACCTAAATTTCTGTCTGCAAGTTTATTTATTTATCTAATTTTCTAAGTGAGAAGATGATATGAATCTGAAAGTCAAAATTTATTTAATCTGAAAGTCCTACTTTGCAGGTCCTTTGTATCAAAAAGTGCCTCAGACAGATGATGCAGCAGAACCCTCCAGCGAAAACTTAAATAGGGAACACAATGTTAATGTTTTTTCTCTCTGGAAACAGCAGTTTGTGGATGCAATAATGGTACACTATTTCTAGCATATCTGGAAATTTAGAACTTCCTTAAATTGATAGTTAAAAGATACTGTCATCTGGTTCTGTTCCTACATGGAAAAACTTCATTTTCGCCTTTGTTGATTAATACATGGTTCCTGAAACAGTTGGAAAGTCCAGATTCAAGAAAATTAAGCAGCTTTCTCCTGAGGCTAGCTAGAGTCTCCTGGCAATTAGTAGTAGTACCTTGGAGGATTTTGTTTGCTTTTGTGCCACCCTATCATATTGCTCATGGATGGGTTGCCTTCATTTGCTCTCTTATCTTCATTAGTGGGATTGCTTATATTGTAACAAAGCTTACTGATATTATAAGCTGTGTCACAGGTTTTCTTCTTCTCTATAAATACATTTTACATTTACCTTTCCAAGCCTAGAAATAAGATACCCCGTGTCTTTTAGATTAACTCTCAAAAATGACCAATTTTCTGCAGGGATAAATGCTTACGTCATTGCATTTACGGCATTGGCCAGTGGGACATCATGGCCAGATTTAGTAGCAAGTAAGATAGCAGCTGAACGTCAAACAACAGCAGACTCTGCAATAGCAAACATTACTTGCAGGTTCGTTGTATGTAATTTATGGATGTCTTATGTCAAACTGGGGGATAGTAGAGTTGATGTCTGTATCTATATATGCATCTGGTATTTTTGAGAAAATTTCAGGGAATCACATTGACTTGAATATCAAACATACTTCTATAGAATTTATAGAATTTATAATTAGATTTTGAATTTATCTAGAACCAAACTTAAAATGGAATTTTAATCACTCAAAGTAATTTACTGTACTTTTTAATCTCCAATCATGATGTCACTTATCCATGCGTTCCTTAAGAATTGAGGCAAAGGGACATAGCATACTTTGAAATTTCTGTCTATTCTGAGACAGGAACATCGCTAAAAAGTTTATTTAAGCCAAACATATGCAATGTGGTCTATTCCATTTTTTCATATTACTTTTCATCATTCTTACCTTTCATTTCTGACTCTCGGTATACTCCAATGTGGGAGCATATAGCTGACGAAGCCACAAACTAATCCTTGTCTTACTTATACTGTGTAGCAATTCGGTGAATATATATGTGGGGATTGGCGTTCCGTGGCTGATTGATACTGTGTACAACTTCTTCGCATATAGAGAAACGTTGCACATCAACAATGCTGCAGGACTCAGTTTTTCACTACTTGTCTTCTTTGCAACTTCTGTAGGATGTATCGCTGTTCTTGTTTTCCGGCGTTTAACATTGGGCGCCGAACTTGGAGGACCTAGGATATGGGCCTGGGTAACATGTTTGTATCTCATGTTGCTCTGGGTTATTTTTGTGGTGCTATCATCTCTTAGAGTTTCTGGTATTATTTGATTGGTAGTTTTTACAGAGTATATCCATATTCTATCTTTTGTTGTGCTATATTCCTTGTATTTTCAGCTATTGCCTGATTAAAGACATGGGTGTTGAAGATCGGCAGCTCCAAAACATGATTTAAATCTAGCAATGATTAGACAGAGGCTTATTCAATGGAGGTTAAACGCAGATGGGAGAAGTCACAAGCCATGCCTCTAAGCAAGTTCCAAGTTCAATATATACTTGCTTCAACCCAAGATAGAGAGCATTATTGTGTGAAAGTTTTACCCAAATAGTAAACTAATAACCTTATAACATGCAGAGTAACACTTTTGCAAGGATACACGTTTTTTTAAAATAAAGTCAAGCTCAAAATCAATAAATTTTATTTGGCAGAAATAACTGAAGTTTGACAAGGAATAGCTCCCTTCGAGCAACCTACTCCGACATTCTAATGGCTTGCGTATATAGATTCTCACTGAAGAAAACATCAGAGCACCCACCAACTTCATTTTGCAGTTCTTAAATAAATTCTAGCCTAAGCCAGGGCGCCCGTACAAGCTGTGGCCGGAGTTGCTTCGAGCTGTTTCTTTGGACAACTGTATTTCTTGGTAATGAATCTGAAGAAGACGGATAACATGACATATCAACATAAATATTTGATGCTACTTCAGCTTGATAACTTGGGAAGGAAACCCTTTCTCTCATTCTCTAATAAAAACAGTGGAATCCAACAAGAAGTAAATTCTTCACACACAAGGAAGTGAACCAACTTTTCTGTTAGTTCTATTCTTATTCTCAAGCTAGTTACAGCACAAGAGTCGAAACATGAGAAGGGAATGCTACTATAATAACTAAGTTGCAAGGAAGGTTTACTCAAATTACCTGAAGAAATCTCTCCACAGCAACTCAAACATCAACCAGTTCATTCCAGTGTCTGGTGAGTTGCTACCACCACCATTGAGCTTTGATGCAGCAGAAATAGTTCTATAAATTGAGTCATTTCAATTCGTGAGGGCATAACTTATGAAATTATATAATGGTATAATCAAAGAGAAAAAAAGAAAAGGAGAAGAATTTGAAGCACACCTGGTAGCAGTTTTCTTTAGCTCATCAAACATCGAACGAGGGGAGATGCATCCCATGGTTAGCCATGGAGAAATTTTGCAGGAAAAGTTTGCACCATATATGCTATCATTGGCTCCATTGATTCCCTTAGGAGGTTGCGCTAGGCACTCAGCTGCAAACTTGTTAAGCCTCTGCAATGCTTCAGTTTCTCCACCCACCATTGAAGCATTAGCAGCTGGCTTTCCACCCTGCATTATGCACACCTTATTTACAGTTGTATTGAGAATAATGAAAAGTACAAAATTGTCTATGGCTCAGACAGATCAATTTTCCAGTTTACGTCTGAAACACAGCTTAGCAGCAACCCTTGCAGTTAACAACTGAGAAACACTAAGCAAAATACTCTAGCTGCACTTTGTAAAGCAACTTTTGACAAGAAGTACATTTCAAAATCATATGTTATCTATTAAAGATCTTTTCGGTGACAATTAATTTACACTAGAAATCCAAAAAATCACAAAGTTAGCAACTTTATTCATACATTCTCATTGCATTTTGTGGCATTTTTATATCACTAGTCACTACCAAACCTGAGTTAAGAACATACCAGAAACCAATAACTCGGAAGAGAAACCATACCTGAGTAGGATTGAGACCCAAATCCAACAAAGAAGGAATCTCGCCCACTTCTACGTCACCTCTCGAAGGCAACCCCTTCAATTGGTCCAATGCTTCAATTGTCTTCCTAATCTCAAGATCCTGCACTTTTTCTCTAAAACCTCCATAATTCGAGGGCATATCTTCCAACTTAAAAGGCAAATCATCCAAATGATACAAAGTACTTCCCCAAAAGTACTTAACTTCAATTCCTTCATCTTTCATAACAGCCTCAATCTTCTCCTCTGCCTTAACTTCATCATAAGACACCTCTCTATGTGCATACACAGCATCAGCACCGATAGCCTGTGCCAATTCAACAAGAACGGTCTCAGGTTTCCCAACTCTCACAACAAGATCAGAACCTCTTGCCTGAAGATTCTTGCGAAGGTCAGCGACCGATTCAATCAGAAAGGTGGCACGATAAGGCCCCGTCTTATCGAACCCAGATGAGGATTTCCCGTACTCTCTCGGGTCAAAGCAGTAAACGGGCAAAACAGACACGGACTCATTGTTAGCAGTGCTGAGACATTCATTGTCGTTAACGCGAAGGTCGTTGCGGAACCAAACGATGGAAGCGCGGCGAATACCGGCGGCGTTAGATGGTTCTGAAGGGCGGCGAGGGTTGAGAGAGAGAGGGTTGTAGAGAGGATTCGCGGAGATTGTGGACTTGAATGACAAATTGGGAGGAGAGGGAGAGGAGGTTGTAGAAAGAGAAAGGTGAGTGAGAGAAGCAGCTTGTGTTGGGACTTTAACCTTGTTTGGAGCAGAGGAAAACAAGACAGAGATTTTAGGCTGTGTGAAGAAGTTGTTGGGGAGGATTGTAGAGAGAGAAAGAGACAGAGAGGCATAAGGTACAATTGCAAGTTGTTGTTGTTGCTGTTGGGTGTGCTCTTCAGTGGACAGGGAAGAGGGCGATTCAGAGGATTCTTGGATATGGAGATTAGGATCCATTTTGCAGGAGATTGGGGAGTTTGAGATAAGTTGGTGGGTGGGTGTAGGTGTGTTTGTGTTTTAAGCTTCAGTTCTGCGTTTGTCTTCTCCTTTTGCTGTGTTGTATTGAGTTGAGTGAGTCCGGTTTTATGGCTTGTGTAGGTTGGGGGCCCAAAGGAGTCGTGAGTCGAGTCTTTCGATCAACCATTCGACTGTGCAAATGCCAACAACCTCACCTACACCAAACACCGACGCCGCTCGTCAACTGCATTCCTCTCATTTTGTCGCGGGTTTGGAGGGGTATTTTGGAGATTATGCATGTGGGTTGGTGGAAGCGGCAAATAAATTGTAAAGGCAAATTAGTCCCTGGCCAAGTCAATGGAACTTTGTTGTGTTACTTGATCAACTAATGTCAACGTTTGAAGACTAAAGATGACTTATTTCTTTAGGACATGAAACTAGTATAGCAGTTATGAGTTTATGTTTTTTTACAGCTTATTTCTCCTCTTCTATGTTAATTTTAAATCATGAAGTCAGATACAAAATATGATGATTAAAAATATAATCTCTTTCTAATAAATGATTGGTGAAATTGGAAATGTGTTGAAGAAAAGAAAATAATAGGTAGATGTTGCAATAAACCATCTTCTCAATTGTTTGTGAATGTTAGACGATACAATTTTATAATTTGTGAAACAATTTCTGCATATTTCCTTTCATATATGGAACGTTTTTTGCTATGTGTCTTCACCAGCTACTTCCATACCGAGCTCGTTGCTCAAGTACGCTTCGAAGTCAAAGAAAAATGTTGGTTTCAAGTCCAAGCGCGAAATAGAGAATGACCCACTATTTTAATCATCATTGATGCAGCTTAATTGGTTTCTATGAGATCCATTGACCAGGTGAGAATCTTGTCTTTGTTCTCTGTTTGTGTTGTTTTTTTTAGATTATCATTTCGTCAAGGCTTTCTATCGAATTGTTCAATTAGAATAGCATTTGTGGTCATTTGCCACTCCTCTACTTCCTCTTCTTGGATAGAGGTTTCTTCTTCTTCTTCTGAAACCTCTTTTTTGCTCCTAAGGTTGATTTTTATTCCATATTCTTTAAGATATGCTTTAGTAGTATTAAGAAACCACATGCAGTTCATCAATTAATATCTTCATCAGTGATGGGTGTCGAATCCACCAAAAATAAATCCCAAACACCAAACGAAACGAAAATAAATTGCGCACAGTGGTAATGGGGTCGATCCACAGAGAATGGAATAATTGATTTTGATAAAATTAAATCGTCAATAAAATCGCAGACTATCCAAAAATCATTTTTCCGCACAAGTAAATCGACAATCACAAAGACAAAAATAACGATGATGCCAACGTTTGGTAACGCAGTTCGGCACACCTTGCCTACGTCTGCGGGGCCCTCACCCAGATTAATTTCTTTCACTGTAGTTCACAAAAATTACACCAGATTGATCTACCCCGTAAGACCCAATCTATGTAACCAACCCACAACCTAACTACCCGTGAAAGATCTTCACGCCCAATAACACGACAAACTCGTGTTAACCTTGTCAGAGGATTTTTCAAACTATTTCTACTTGAAGAACAAAGACATGTAAAAACAAGAATAAGATAATTCCAACTCTAAAAATCGTCCCCAAGAAACCAAGTATCCGCACCAACTATATATATATCAATCTATGAGAAAGTTGTCTTTAAGCTGAAAAACTTCAGTCATGTAAACCATCCAGCGGCATCAACATCACTGTAAAAATGCTTGCTGAAAATAAACTTGATGGACGTATCTTGCTGCTCCCAAAACACCTCAGTCCAGACCCCTCAATCAAAAGATCAAGTCACCAAAAAAACGCAGCAGCCGAAAAACACCAAACTTACGCACGTTCTCCTAGAAAGGAACACAGCAAAAAATCTGCAGATAGAAAGATACAAACCTACCCTATTCCATGTCAGCAAAGAGACCATCTACCAAAATCCCATTAATCACGCAACATCATCTTATCCTTTTGAAAAGTCCATCTTTTATGCCAATTCTATCTTTAGAAAATCAACTACCGTGAATTATGCCAATTCAAATCCCAAACAACATCTACTTCCAAAAGAGGGCAATCTTCAATACCCAATCATCAATTAAGACACATCTTCAAGAATTATGGAAAATTTCATGTCCAATTAAAAATGCCAAAACCAAATAAAGAATATATAAAATATATTCTAACAATCTCCCCCTTTTTGGCATTTTTGTCGCAACTCTAGCACTCCACATAAATAATCATATTTGGACAAATAAAGATGAGATTCACATTGCTCCGCCTTCATCAAACATCAAGTTTCAAAGAACACCAATCGTTCAAACCAATCGTCCAAATTTCTCCCCCTTGAGACACAAAGATGCCAAAAAATAAGACGAATAGTCAAACATATATCTGAAATCTCCCCCTGAATGGAACATTCATCATAAACAATCTGATGTCTACTTCTTGAAACAAAATCACAATCATAATAATCACCAATAGATGCAGTAGAAAATTCATAAGCACGCCAATATAACAATTTACCACCATTCAATGCACGGAGAGATATGCCCGAATGAGACAAAGATACCCAAGAGAGTTCCAAACCGATGAGAGAGCTGAAGAGTCTTCGGTAGAGCTAAAAAGAAGTCACAAAGCAAACTACTAAAAAGATGAGACGACAACAGCAACATAAAACTATTGGACAAAAAAAACTTCTCTTTTCTTTTTCTTTTTTTTAACAACACAAAAAAATACTTCAAAAATGTAAAGCACCCTGTCCCTGTGCCCTTCGAAGAATCTCAAACCTGGGCTTACTCCTCGTCACATTATGTTGGTCATCATCCGAAGTAACTGAAAGTTCTTCAGTTTCTGCAGTTACTTCCTTAGCAGTAACTAACTGCAAATCTGGGCATTTTCTGGTTTTCCCTTCACTACATTTTTGTGTTTGTACTTGACCCTTTATAATCCAAGCCTGCTTCGATACCATGGGATGCTGCTGAAAACTTAATGGAGAACGTCTAGATTTTCGATTTTGGCCCCTTTGAAATATCATTTGTAATAACTGATAACATCTTGGCCTTATATGTCCAATGACTCCACAAAAATGACATGTAGGTATAAATCTATCACTCTTTTTCGGTG
>JANIHY010000004.1:16006937-16017599 GCA_027479065.1 Erythroxylum brevipes | reverse complement strand
TTTATCCAAATCAAATCAGGAATTGTCATACATGTATGTACGTACGTATGCTAGTGCGTAATTTGCCAAATTATCAAATTATACATAACTAATAATGCATGAAAATGCCACATGTGAATGCAATGAACTGTACCCATCCCATCGGTGACGGGATGCTACAGATCAGATGTAGGAAATATGGAAAAAAAAAACTTTATGAAACCAGACAAAAATAATTGATGATTTATTAATATTTTTATAAAATTAATGTGTTGTGAATTTTTTTACTATGACAAGGATTTTCAAACATCTTATGTAACTGATGCAACCAGATTTCAAAAGTTATTTAAAAAAAATATGTGCACAATTTTTTAAGTGATATAAATAAGGAGTGTGATCATATTAGAGTCCAAGTTCTTGGATGATATCCTTTTCCCTCTTTTAAGACAAATATACAGTCATACACAACAAAATGAGAGTAGATAGAGTGTTATGCTACAAATTATCTCTATTGAACAATATGGAATGTTGGTAGATCCATTCTTTAAATCTTCATAAACCAAAATCATGAAAGTTGATTCTCAAAAGAGCATAAAATCATACACTGGAAAGTTTAATTATGTGGCAAACAAAGATATACAAAAAAAATTATACTAGAAATCACTTGGTTAGCCTATACATGGTTGAGGAGGGAAAGGTTTGGTAGTATACGACCTTAAACGTACAAGTCTATGCAAACTAAAATAAAGCTCCTAAGAGAGAATCAATCCTTAGGTGAACTATCCAATGAAAAATTATAAGCTCTTATATCCCTTCTGACTAAACTTTTGTCTTCTTCCACTAGTAATATCGTTTCCACTCCTTCCTCTAATATTACCCAATCATGTATATTATATTATACTCTTCAAACTAACTAAATTGCTCTAAATAACCATGATGCCACATGTGATTTATAAATTATTGATTCTTGAGATACAAATCATATGACAAATAATCATACTATATTCTTAAATTATTCTCCTTATTCATGTCATAATAAAATTTGTATAGCTAATGAATCTTTATCTTATATTATTAGGAAAGGTTCATTAAATTACAATTTTTCTATTGCTTTGCTTCTTGCATTATACATTCCTAATTGTTCACACAATTTATTGTCTGTTAGTTCTCTTCTAAGATATTTGAACTATAAAATTGAATTATATCCTTCTTATTATATTATATAGGAGTTAAGCACTGAGAAAATGAGTGGCTATAGTAAAGTTGTGGATTAATTATATCGACTAGTAGAAGATTCTTCTAATAATGGTCATGCTTTAATAGGTGAATCAAGATTTTCTTATCAACATATTATTCAATGATATAAGAGATTAGGCAACCCATCATTTTCTATTTTGGAGAAGCTTTACCCCAATTTATTTCAGCAATTCCATGTAGAGTATCTAGTTTGTGATGCTTTTGAACTTGTTAAGTATACTAGAACTTCATATTCTATTATTAATAATTAAACTTCAATTATTTTTAGATGATTCATTTACATGATTAGGGTAATGGCTAAGTGGTTTCTTCATTTGATCATTGATAGTTTGTAATCTTAATATTTGTTATAGTAATATGATATGGATATATTTAATGCGTGCAAAAACAAGCGTTTTCATGTTTTCAATCTTTTCATAAAATGGTTACTACTTGGTTTAATGTCAAGTTAAAGGTATTTTGAACTAATAATGGCATTGAATGTATTAAGAATGTATTTGTTCTTATTTAGATAATAATGAGATTGTAAACTAGACTAGTTGTGTAAGTACTATCTTGCTTGGGCTCTTATATTCACTATGAATGTTCCTAGGTTATATTGGAGTTATGCAATTCTTATTATTACATATCACACCCCTCTTAAAATCATTAATTTTAAATGTTCCCGAGAACTTATTTATAATAGTTTCTCTTATATTGTTTCTCCTAATGTTTCTAGTTATGATTGCTTTGTGCATAGGTATAATGAGCGAAAAACTTGATTCCAGAGCCCTAAAATGTATTTTTGTTAGATGTTTGCATACTTAAATTGGTCTAAACATTATTATCCCACTACTAGAAAATTTTATGTAAGCATAAATGTTTACATTTCAGGATCAAAAATTTTATTTTCCCTATATTTCACCTATTTAGGGGAAGAGGTATAGAAGAAGTGACATTAGGTTTGGCTCCTCCTACCTCTAGTATTGATTTGTACATATGTAGTAGATAGAGAGAGCGAGGTAGTAGGAAGTGGGAGAATGAGAGTGATGATGAAATAAGACAATTGGGAGACTAGATAGATTTGATCTTATTAGATATTCTTATAGGAAAAAAAAATGAGAATACTCTACCTAGTCAAACAACAGACCTGGCAACCTCGACTCATATGGAATTAGGTAATCAATTTGTCTCTCGTATTCATGATTTGGTTATTAAAATCCACCTTAATAACTCTTGTACTTGTGACCTTGACATTCTTATAGTTGTTAAGAAAGGAGTTAGATCATGTACTCAATATTGCATTTGTATTTTTTTTAATCTCACTATCTCTAGCTTATAAAGTTTTCTTGTCTTCTTTGGATTTTGTGTCTACAGGGCAAGATGAAAAGAAGTTGTTAATGATCCTAAATGGAAAAATAATATGGTAAAAGAGATGAAAGCCTTAGTCAAAAATGGAACTTAAGAGCTTGTTAATCTAATTTTGCAAAAATAACATGTAGGATGTAAATAGGTTTTCACTATGAAGCATTGGGAAAATGGCCCAATTTAAAGACTATAAGCTAGATTTATAGTAAAAGGTTTAACTCAGACATCTAGAATGGATTTCTAAAAAACATTTCCACTTATAGCTAAGATGAATTCAATAAGAATTCTTTATCATGCTTTTCTGATCTTAATGGTATCTTCAACAAATTAACATAAGAAATGCTTTCCTACTTGGTCGATTAAAAGCATAAATGTATATTAGAGATTCCACCAAGCTTTGCTAATCAAAAAAATGAAGAAAAGTTATGTCACCTGAATAAAGCTTTATATAGTCTAAAACAGTCACCAATGGGCTTGGGTTAGAAGATTAAGAGAAGCTATAGTGAGTTTTTGGTTAAAAAAAAGATTGTAGATTACATCTTGTTCATCAAACACATTAATTGTAAGATCATTGTTCCAATTGTATATGTTAATGATTTAGTTGTGATAGGTCAAAATCATAAAGAAATACCCAGACTTGAGAAATATTTAAACTATTGAGTTTCAAATTAAAGATTAGGAAAACTATAATATTTCCTTGGATATGGAGATTATGAGGTTAAACAAAGGGAATATTTATTTCTTAAAGAAAATATATGCTTGATTTGTTGGAAGAGAAATGAATACTAAGGTGTAAACCTGTCGGTACTCTTTTTAAGGGCAATCATAAAACGAGAAAGGATGTTAGAGAATTTATTGATATTGGTTGGTATCAAAGGCCGGCTGAAAGATTATTTTATCTCTTCCATACACACCTTGACATTGCAGTTTATGTATAGCCCGCTGGAATATACACTTTGATAATGTAATCCAAAGTCCATTCCAATAAAAGAACTACTTTTTTCAAACAATGGTCATTTGAGAATAAAAGCATATACAGATGCCAACATGGGAGAATCTCTAAGTAAAAATGATCTACATTAGGATATTTTTCTTTTATTAGCAGAAATATAATTAATTAGAGAAGTAAAAGATAAAGTGTAATTACCTGATCAAGTGCCAAAGTTGAATGTAAGTTATAGTAAAAAGAGGTTGCGAACTCCCATAAAGTATATTGTAATAATAAAGTTGCTATTATCATTGCTCATAATCCAATTCAGTATAATCGTACTAAATGAAAAATACTAAATGTCCGCCCTTGCTTAATTAAACAATAATATTCACAAGAACTAACCACGATCATTTATATGTGAACAAAAATAAGGGAAAATATGAATATAACGCCAAAAGAAAGATACAGCAGCTTGAGCTAGACGGTCTTGACCATTACCATGTTATAATTTAAACTTGCTATTGAATGGATTGGTTTCAAAATCTTCTCAAACTTTAAAATACAAAATTGCAGTTAATAAATGCTTTGAGTAGGTTAAATTCAAGTTTTCATGATTTAGCTACCACTGGCTTTGTCCTGGCACGACTTCGGTTCGCCTTCTGCTTTTTCTTCGGTTCATTGTTCTTTCGATCCTGGGATTTTTCGTAAGGATCCACATCTTCAAATTTAATGGGTTTAATTATCACTCCCGTTTTTTTCACCACCTAAGATCAGAAACAAGACATCCAAGCAAAATAATCAGCAACCATTGGTGGTTAGCTATTGATTTCTGTCAATCATAATATGAAGCATAGAAATAGAAGGAAATTATACGATCACGAATCTGTAGCAAATAACTGACCTCAGGCCTAATAAGAGCTCCAACTGCTGTAGCAGGATTGAATTCAGGACCCATAGGCATGCGGGTGCTTTGTTCAAATACCTCTTTTGATGTGAAAGGATAAGGCAACGTTTTAGTCAATAATTTCTCAGCCTGCCACAATAGAAACAGAGACATTAATCAGCAGAAAGGACTAACTACTCTGGACTCATAAGCAACTAATCTAGGATTGACATGATAAAACCTGACATCTCCAACATCATCTCAAGTGTTCAACTTTATATTAGCTCAACCAAAACAATTATTATCAATAGAAACTTTCTATACCTACAATTTTCAATAATACACCAAGGCTAATAATGGGAGTGAGATCTGCCTGATGAATTACGCAGTAGAGACCACTGACCTTTTTATCCAACTTCTCAGAAATGATAACATTTTTAAGATGTGCATCTTTCCTCCTCTTAAGAGCCGCTTCTCTTTTTCTCTTTGCACTTTCATGCTCTTTAACCATCCAGGAAGGCAAGCCTTTCTTTTTCTGAACATGAGTCCATTCACCCCAACCAGGAACCGAGATCAGTTTTTCAGGTTCTGGGTTTTCCTCGTTCAAAATTTCTTCTTTATCCTTAGTAAATTCCTCCTCAACATCATCCCCAGCAAAAGCTTCACGAATAAGCTCTGCTTGAGAAGGAAGTTTATAAGATGAGTTAGGGTTTGCAGACAACATCCCATCCACCATCTCTCCTTCACTATCTGAACCACTTCCCTCGCCTAATTCCTACATGATCCAAAAGACCACAAAGGGAAAAAATGTAAGAAACAAATAATCACATATAAAAGGCCAAAATGAAGACAAATGGAATGATGTCATGCCTCTAAATCTTGATTTTGGGTGAATTGTTCAGTGACTTTTGGAGGCTTGTCAATACTTCTATCCTCGTCATTTTGCGTGCCCATCTGCTAGTTACATGCGGACCAGTATGAATATATTCAATTTTCCATTTGAAAAATTGCATACGAACAAAAGGAATTAAAAAACAAGTATAACCTTCTTCCATGTATCTGATACAAATATAGCAACATCATAGGTTGTTTTGGGACCTGATTCTGCAACAATATCATCCAAGTTCTGCAAGCTCTAAGAAGGGTTATATAATTGAGACAAAAGACCAAATAAAGACTTCAAGAAATGTTGGAAGTGAGAAATATGAATACCTTAAGTTCAGAATCCCGAGGAGACACTGACTTGCCATCAAGCGAAACAGATTTGACTTTGATGTCCTGCGAATTATTTGTGCTGTACAGGCCATCATGAATATTTTCATTGGCATCTAGCTCTGAGTCACTTCCACTGTTTTCAGAACTATTGTCCAACTTCACTCTACTTGGCTCCACAGTCTGCTTCTTGGGCACACCAAAGACCCTTCTCCCACTAATGGCACCTGGTTTTGGTTTATCCACCCCACTTGTATCCTCTAATTGCTTTAGAGATGATTCATACTCTTCAAGATAAATTTTAGCTTCTTCTGCAGCTGCTTCCTTCCTTTTCTTCAAACCACGTACCTGTCAAAATGATCAGAGAAGATAATAAAGTAAACAAAACTAGAATCCCTCTTTTTCTTCTGATCCATTTTCTCCACCACTGCGAAACCCCAGTTAGATTCAGACATAATAAATTTTTTAGTTATTGGGGAAACCCAAGTACTCTCCTTCAAATCTGAGAAATTTTATGAATTGTCTGATTGTTGATTATCAAATCAGCTACACAAGAAAAGCAAAAGGGGCATCACAAATAGGGACAGAAACTATTTATACATATCTACAAGCATAGTACCATGATTCTAGGATAAGTTTTTGCAAAGACGAAAAAGGAAGAAATCCAGAACTTCAATCAGAGGGACCTCGGAGGCACAAAAAGTAAAAGCACACAAGGTAAAAATGAAAAAATGGCTCCACAGACATTACCATGAAAGGTAAACTAAGAACTCCAGAACTTGGCTGTTCATCATCTTCTTCCAATACTTTAACTGTCTTCTCTTTTGCTTTTGTTAACAATTTAGATGCAGCTGCTTCATCGGATCCAGCTAAATCTTCGTCATCTTCCTCATCAGTACTTTCATCACTGCCGCTATTGTCTTTCATAGAATTCATCTTTCGAGTCAAAAGAGAATGCTGATGAAGCTGCTCAGCTAAAGCAGCCCTAGTGCCCTCATCTTGAACATTCAAACCACGCTCTAGAATACGCTTTGCCCATCTAGAACTGTTCTTATGTCTCAAAGTCAATCGCTCCTGCACAATATTCAAGTTGAAAAGAATAAAACTTCAGTGGCATCATGCAGGAAAATTTGACAACAGATTAATCTTCTAACTACAATGTTTCTGCATTATATGGTAAACTATAAATTACCTCTGCTCGCTTATATTCTTGCTTCATTGCCAGTTCTTTTGCTGCTTCTGGATCCATCTGTACCTCACGAAATGCTGCTTTCATCTTATCTTTCTTCAGAAGACGATGATATGTTTTTGATTTTATGTTTTTAACACGCTTCATCTTCATTTCATGACGGAATAGAAGGCTGCGCATTTTGGCAATATGGTTCTGTCTGTCCCTATAATCTTCCACAGATATCTGCCAAAAACATACGATTACTTTACTGAGAAACACTAGTAATCAAGAAATCCCCAGGCCTAGATCTGACCACATAGCACAAATCTCAAGACAACAAACAGCATTTATGGCTTCCATACCTTATTTAGTTCAAGAAGCCTGGCACCATCTTCTTTGTAAGCATCCATTACCTTTTTATCACAAACTAGTGAAGCCATTTGTTTCTCAAATTCAGTTCTAGGTTCAAATTCAGAGGCAATAGCCCCAACAGTTGAAAACCCCAAATCAATATCTTTGTCAAATATAATTGTAGGAGCCTCTCTATTTCTCTTAACTAAGGGCTCCCACTTAGTAATATCTTTCTTTGATTTTTCATAAGCTGCCTTCCTCTCCAGCCTGTCTTGAACTTCCTTCGGAAGTGGAGCTTGAAGAGGTTTAAACTTTCTCTGCATCTGATGTGTTCTCTTCCGAAGTTGGCTATAACCAGGTTTTCCCTCTAGACCTTCAAGAAGATCTTCAAGAGTAATGCGGCCATTACCATCTAGAACGTCACGAGTTGGATTATACTCAGACTCCGGGTAGGGCTCAGAAACAACAACATCCCTTCTATTCTTCTTTCCTGACAGCAATACAAAGTTTTGATGAGGACAAAAACATATACACAATCCTAATGGTCCTAGGCTAACTGAAATTGATCAACAGGAGATATACCTTCAATAGCCTCTCTAGGCAATCCAGTGATATCTTGCAACATCCTCACATGCCCTTCCTCGTCATCTTCCTCGCGATCACTACCAACGTGGTCTGCACCTCTTCTTTTAAAATCTAGGCCACCATTGTTATTTTCATCAGCATTATATTCGCTATCATCATCCGACTTCACGTCCTCATCCTAAAAGAGAAAATTATTGTTAATAAACAACAGCGGTTACCACAAGTGTAAGCTGGAAAGGGCAATGATGTATAGGAACAAGCCGTCACGCAATGTGATAACATACACAGACAAAAAAAAAAAAGAAGAAGAAAAGAAAACAATAGCATCCAGGTTTATGTCCTTGCTGCAACTCAATATTCATCATGATGACATATCATTTGAAATTACGAAAACTAACATTGTAATTCCTACTAAAGACCTACCTGAATCCTACATTGTATCTATTTTCGCTTCTAGATATCACAGTAACAACAAACAATTTAAACAAAAACAAAAGAAAACGCACTTCAAGATAGCACTAAACGAAACTAATTCTACAAAAACAGAGAGCCAAAAAAGAACACCTGGAATTGATCTGGCAACTCGTACTCGTAGTTGTCAACAGGATCGTAACGCCTGTTCTTCTTGGACTCCTCTTCAGGCATGCCCTCCTCGTACTCGTAAAAGTCGTTGCCTTCATCGGAGCTGATGTCTTCGTCTTCCTCTCCACTGTTGAATTGGTTCTTAGGGTTTACACGGTCGAGCTCTTTCCGCAGTGCGTTAGGCAAGCGAGGACCGCCTCTCTTCTTCTGTTTGCTTTTCCCACGATCGCCTTTACTTTGCTTGAAAGTTAGGGTTTTGCGTTTCGAGTTCTTCGAATCATCTCTTGTTTTTCTCTTCTTGTCTACCATGGCTGTGGATTGTGGAGCTCCTCCCGAGCAGGACGAACGCTGTTAATCTATTTTGTTCTGCTACCTGGTAATGTAACGGCTGTGAATGCTGAGTGGAGGGTCCAAACCCGAAGTTTTGGCTGTTTAATATTTATTTATAGGAGGACCGTCCGGCAATTCGGGTCTCCATTTTGCGTGGGTTATTAAGAATATCAGGTCCAAGCTCAAAGCCTTTACGGAGAGGAGCCCTGTTTTCTTTTCTAACATAATGCACTATTTAAGTAACCTGATAATTTGTATCCGTATACTATCCTAATTAAGTTCTTCACTTTTTAATTGTCAAATAAAGCAGAAACTGTGACTAGTTGAACCGTAAAATAGTAATGTGATCATAATTAATTAATTTTGAATTTAGTAAATTTCAATAAAATCCACTTCTATTAAAAATTTACTCATGAAATGAATATAAAATTAAAAGTTTCTTTAAATCTTTTTAAAATAACATAGAGGGTGAGCATTAGAGTTAATTCGAGCATTGTGTATTGGGTGCGTTAACTCTTTTTTAAAATGACATGATTAGGTTTTCATTAAAATATTTTTTTATGGGACATTAAAAGTCATTGTTATTACCACATAATCAATTTATTGACATTAAAACTAACAACCCTAAATATGTTCATTTTATCTTTTTCATTCCCTACAAAATTACCAATATTTCCAAAATTTATGCTTTTTAATCTTTAATTTTATTTAATTCTTTATAGTAACTATCGCATTGGCATAATATGAATATTGTAGACAAAAACTAACATGTCATTATTGAAATAAATTAAACTTTTATAGTTTGATTGTAACACCCCACTCCCACATGACTCGAACCCGACATCGATGATGATATCCGAGTCTGTGTCCTGTGAGGGTGGTGTGCTACATCACTCAGTCAAAACTCAGTATAAAAATTTTTGAAACATAAACATACACAGCATATATATATTATGCAGAAAACAATTTACATACAATCATTAATATATACACTGGCCGCGGGAGCCCTTTTCATAAATACAATTTAGTTCAATCTGTTAACTTTACAACATGACCTAATCATTTGTACAAAAATTCAGAAAAAACAATTTTTCTTAGACACTAATGCAGACACGAACTGATCCCGACTTCTTCTAGCATTATAGGCTCATTGCCTAACGGAGTATTCTTCTGAGTCCTGAAAAATAATTGCAAATTTTGGGTAAGTTTTGCGAACTCAGAGAGGTAACCATCATCGATGGTTCACTCAATTTATTTAACACATCAATTCACATAATATATATTCGCATTCTTGCATGTTTGACCACTTTTCATAATTTTACTTGGTCATAGACAATTAAATACATTTCATACGATTAGACATCTATAACCCATTGAATTCACCAAACACTCAAGCATAATATAGTTGTTTCATAATTCACAATCAGAAGCACCCCATGACTATTATCATATCAGTATATGGCATTTTGTCTTTCATTCAACCAAATAGATCAAATCAAAAGCAACATGTAACATTTTTTTCAATTTATTTAAGTGTTGTGACCGAGCGCCTGAACTGTCCCCATAAGGGCACATCAATCTTTGAGTCATAGGCTCTAGAACTGTCCCATTAAGGGCTCATTAATCGTCGAGCTTGTAGCTATGAAACTGTCCCATTGAGGGCTCATTAATCGTTGAGCTTGTAGCTCTAAAACTGTCCCATTGAGGGCTCATTAATCGTTGAGTTTGTAGCTCTAAAACTGTGGCTGCTCCGGTCACAACTATCACTAACTTATTTTGCAATCATGCATGTATTCATTTATCACTTTATTCACGTATTCCGATATCACAATCATTTCTAAATTATCACAATCGAATAATTTATTCACAATATTTCACATTAAAAATACAATAACAATTTCACATACCCATGACACTTCTATACCATATCTTTCCAAATACTCCGGGCCTTCTGTCTGGAATTCACAATCAAACAATATCCCACCATTATCCTCCACAGAGTCAAAATCAAATAATCATAAGCCAATGATAAGT